>CM043015.1:192477025-192516649 GCA_023690525.1 Holotrichia oblita
CTTTTAATTGCATTAATCTCTCCTACAAATTTCCTATTGGCTCTTAAATATTTGATTCAACATACCATTTAATGGCATTTGCCTTTAGTTAGTAAGTGAAGGATGCTCCTTCCCATTCTCCTCTCTCATTACTTACTTCGTAATGTCCTTTTCGAAGCTATATTTCTTAACAATTTCATCATTCGATAAACTTAGAAGTGCATAGAGTTTCGCTCGAAATGACCAAGCTCTCTTGAGTATTGCCGCAAGGGCCATTCCCTGCACCACTATGTGTAGGAGTGTGAGATATCGGATAACCTCTACGGTCACGGTTGGGCATGTTTTTATAGCTTCGGTGATGCATACGCATACTAACCGTTGCAGGTTGTCAAAGTCATATCTGGTTGTGGTTTGTGTGACCTTCAGCAAATAGGTTATCACCTTCTACGTTACCATAGGTCTTACTATGCTGATGTACAGCCATCATTAAGTTCGATATGCCTGTTCCTGATTTGCATTCGATCACTGTTGCATCCAGATGGATGTCTTTGTAGTTGAAAGGTACAATCGTGGTTTTTGCTGAGTTGATGCTCACCACCATTCATTAGCGTGCAGAATACCTTTAGAAAACAATATATTATGTCCGAATAGCGGTAGTACTATCCAAAATTTCTATAATTGTACCATTTATAATAATTATAGTTAAAGATAATCTTAAGTTTTGTTACAAAATTCAATGCGTGATAGCATTTTTACGTATGTAAAATTCGTATCCAAAAACGCAATACAAATGACACAACATTTCAAACAATGATTTCACAAACAAATCAAATCAATCCCCTAGAATAAACGAGAAAGGTGGTCGCTATTAAGAATATCACGGTTGTCCTTTCTATAGCTGATTTAGTGGCTGAAAATTGAATGAGGAACTGCTCCCATTGTTTCTCGAAATGTCAATTTACTTCTATTTTATTTAATCTCGTAACGTTCTTGGCGGTCGAAATTGTTGGCAGAGCTGGAACAACTGGATTCGGTACAGGGAATCAATACGAGCACTTACGGCAAATAAGTGTTGTATTAAGAGTCCATTGTATCTCGTCGTTGACTTTTCGACACTTAAGTATGTTCTTGACACAACGTTTCAAGTATTATTTCGTAAAAGCAAGGACATGAGTTTTATTGTTTGACGTAAATTGTCATATACGGTGAGTGTATTTACGCTGCACAAACAATTCTGTAATCTTTATGATACTCTATTACTATCTATATTCTTATTTGATCAGCTTGCACTATACATTTGAAGGACGTTTCTATTATATTGCTTATGTATAAATTTATTTACAACACTAGAAAAAACACTAGAAATCTTTTACGTACTAAAGCATTAAAAGCAAATAGTTTTTGATAGACTTCTTGAGAGGATGGCCGACGAAATCTTGAGAAACATATGTTCATGGCTTCGATTGGGAGATCGGTACGCACTCGTGGAGAGGATTTCGGTGCTATAAATCACTTTGAGTTTCTTATCTACTGGAAATGGCACTTCACAAAACCGTTAAAAACGTTAGAAATGTGCTTGTGACATCACATTTAAATAGTTATCATACGATGAAGCCGAATAGGTCAATAACCACAAAAAAATTGTTTAAGTTTTGATGAAAATATGTTTGTGTAATTACAAAATTGATATTCTGCATCTAATGAAGTAATATTTCAATAAATTAGATCCTATTAAGTAATTATATCTAGTTTATCTTTACATACAATACATAATTATTAACATAAGCCTACAGAAAATAATTTACAGGCTCAGATCAGGTGCCCGTTCCACATTTATATACCCATTGACTCATCCTACTAGAACCACAATGATTCATTTGGTATATTTAGATCAATTTCACTAAGGTATAGATTGACTACAGCTAAAATTCAAGCTACAAATGCCTCATTGCTTTTCCATCAAAAAAATTGACTCTATTGTTCACAATTCCAGCTCAACTCTCTACTTGTATCATGCATGCGTTTCTCAAGACCAGCGCAACTTCTCCAATATGAAATATCTCTTTCTATATCTATTTATGTACATCGCCAGTTAAACAAAATGTTGCTTCATCAGTGAATCATGTTTATTTAACAATCCGCTAACTGGCAGTAATCATGTTCATCATTATTACTCAGAATTGGCTGCGATAATCTAGAGCAGCGATCGGCAACAGTCGAACCTCGGACCGCCAAATATTCTTAAATACAGTCCGACATCCAACTAATTGTAAATATCACAGCGCCTCGTTCGCACTAGGCTAGTAATTTAGTCGAGTACTGAGTAATTTAGTAATTAGACGTGTCTGATCGGCGAGTAGTGCCTCCCACCACGCGTCACTGCTCACACGTTCATTTGTAAAACAAGTCCGAACCTGTCGTTTTAGTCGAATAGAGCACATAGCAATTATTCATTTGTTTTACAAGTTTTCGTGTAAAAACTTTTTTCGTACATACGAGTACATACCTATACTAATAATGGGTCCTAAAAAGCGAAAAGTGGACACTGAAAATAGGAGATTTTTGACTGAATGGATTGCGAACAATATTGTTTTACACTGCCAGATAGGACTCAAGCGGTTCCAGTTTGCATAATATGTAATAAAATTGTCGCTGTTATTAAAAGTGGCAATTTAACGACGAATCATGTGACATTGTTGATGATGAACAAATATCTATTTTCGTGAGATTTTTCGACATTGAAAATAAGATATTCAGGGAAGAATTGCACGCAATATTGCCTTTGAAAGGTAACACTCGAGGAGAAGATTTATTCAATGCTATTGACGAATTTATTAATAATTCCAACAATCGTTATGATAAAATAGTGTCGCTTTCAACTGACGGCGCCCCAGCGATGATTGGCAAAGAAAAAGGTGTAGTAAAGAAAATCAGGGATGAGAATCCAGGTCTAATATCATATCAGTGCATAATTCGCCGCCCTTTGTGGAAAACTCAGTGCTACACTGAATGAAGTTATGGACAGCTTGGTGAAGTTGATTAATTTTATGAGATCTCATTCTTCTCTTCAACACTGAAACTTCAAGAAGTTTCTTTCAGAATGTGATCTGCGTATTCTGACTTATTGCAATACAACAATGTTCGTTGATTAAGTAAAGGTCAAGTTGTTGAACGTTTCTGGCTAATAAAGGAAGAACTAACCTCCTTCTTGCAAATCTTGGATACGCAGGGAGCATAGAAGCACTTAGAGTTCATAACTAACGAGCGCAATATGCTAGCTGTGGCTTTTCTGAAGGATATACTAAAATATTTAAATCATCGCTCAACATAGAGTTACAAGGGAATGGGAAATTAATATGTGATCTGATAGAAAGCGTGTCTGCTTTTCGTCGCAAGCTGGATATTTTTGAAAAAGATATTGCAAAGCACGAACTTATTCATTTCCCAACAATTCTTGAATATGAAAAAGAGAACTCTGAAGAAGACATTGCAGTGTTTGTAAGATTTCTGTCCGATCTAAGGGAGGAATTTGCTACAAGATTTCAAGACTTCGCAGAAATTGGAAAGCTGTCTCAATTCCTGAAATTTCCTTATAAAGTTGATGCATGGGCAGAATGGACTGATGTGGCTGCAAGTTGTTCAGCGTTTCAAAGGCTTCACTTCAAGTGGAGATAATCGACTTGCAAGAAGATATTTCTTTGCAAATGTATAAAACTGTATCCACTGAAGAATTTTGGGGTAAACATGTTTCAGAAAAATATGAAAAATTGTAAGAAAGTAGCTATCAATCTGGCCACTATGTTTGGTTCGAAATATATATGCGAAACGTCGTTCTCAAAAATGAATTTTTCGAAGAACACATATCGGTCAAGGTTGACGGACGCTCACCTCGAAGACATACTTCGCATTTGCTGCACCGAACTTTAAAAAACTGGCTCAAGACCGTCGATGTAATTTCTCACATTGAATATATTACAGTATTAACTGAGAACTACTTGTTTTACTTGGTTTACCCTTTTTTTTTGGAAACTAACTCGACTTGAAAACAAAATAAAAAACAGTGCCTATTAATGATTAGTTTTTTCTGGACCTCCGTACAAAATTTTACACCGAACTCCACTGAAAATTACTTGCGACTCCTGATCTAGACCATCCATCAATTCTTGAACGCACTGAACCTTTGAAGAGTGCCCCTTCGCTTTTTAAAAAATATTGTCATTGTTTGTACTGTGAACATTATGATCACCTAGAAGTGTAGTACTTGAACAATGTGGACCGTCGAACTGTTTGTCATCGGAAATTGTGGGCCCACTTATTCAGAATATGTTTAAAATTAGCGGTATCTATTTTGTTTCTACTCACTGAAAATTCGCATAGTGATTCTCTTCTTAGCATTTTTGCTTTTGTTGGATATTTGCTCTGGTTGTTTCTTGATAATTAGACAGTCAACCTCCAATAGAAAATGAATCACCAGAAACCCGATTTTTTTTTGTTTTAGATTGTTGGATCGTAAGAGTGTTAGGTTATGTAATTGTAATTTTTTTCTAAGTAGGTTAATTTTTTGGATCTTTATAGTAGCTTCCTAAAAATGATGTAAATATAACACATCAAGCTTGAAAAGGCGATGTTTTATTAAGCCCTATACTTTAATAAATTTAAAATGAACTATCTTATTGCCACGTTACAAGCACACCAAACAGTGTTAAACCTCCGACTGTACCCTGCTTTTTGTCTCCGCAATTATACAGTACCAGAATTTCAAATCATTAGCCGCATCCACCAGAAGTCAATAGTTGAGAGCGGCTACGTACTACAGAGCTATAGTATGATTGATCGAAATTTAAATTTTAACCAATCACATTTGAGTGCTACGTAGCCGCTCTCAACTATTGGCTTCTGCTGAAGGCGGCCTATGTCTCTCTGTTAAACGCAAAATAAAAAATGAAACATCAAATATATATGTCAATAATGTCTATGACTATATTCGATTGGCATGCCTGTAACATAATACGAATTCAATTTATTATTATCTGATCTAATAACCTCAGATAAAACATAGGGCGCATCCAACAGAAGCAATCAATCTACACTACCGCTACGTCGAAGATAGATATATCGACGATACGTCGACAACAATTGGACGCGTAGCACGTTTGCTAAAAGTTGTAAGATTATAATCTAACCTTAATTAAGCATTTGCAGTATTATGGTACATATTATACAGGGTGGTGCAATCAAGACAGTTGTTATGACAGGTTTGTTACTTTACGCTTTGTAAATGCAACGTTTCCTGTTTGTTGAAATCTCTCTAATAAAGTTCGAAATGCATCAGGTCTTGGCTTTCCTTCATATTCCGGATATCGGGAAGCATATTTTCTACCAGCCAACAGTGGGCATTATTAGTGTTCGCTTAGTATAAACACGATATTTACCAATTCTTCTGTAGTTAGTCATTTCTATTGAATAATTAGTAATAAAGCAAGAATAAATTACAAATAGAGAATTTAACGTTTTGACAGCGATGACAGTAACTGGTTCACTTGCTGGTTTTGCAGCATCTTTATTAAAATACTAACTTGATGAGTTTTTTGATGACTAAATCTTTAAACGAAACAAATCTCAAAACAATTACATTTGCGATCAATTTGCTTAAAAACCGTCAGTCAAAAGCATAACATGTATGGCAGTTTTGGAAAGCTGATAAAGTGCTCTGTAACATAGGAAAATAATATACAGGGTGTCCCATTTGAAAAAGTTAGTCCCAATTAGATTTACAAAACTCGATCACCCTGTATAATGGTGAATAATTTCAAGATGAGTGTAGGCCATTATTTTACTCAAGAATATGGCACATTCAATGATACACTTAATTTTTTAATACTCATTTCCGGTTTTGGTATAAAATGGACGACATTGGAGCGTTTTTTCAACTTCAATCGCTTTTGTCTCCGTAACTATAGGCTTTAGACCCAACTAATGTTATATCAAATTGTTTATATCAATTAGCAGAATCGATTGGAATATTCTTATACCGAGTGTTCCATTAAGAAAAACATAAGTTTGGTTCGTCACCGACTGCTTCGATCATCCTGTATAAAGAAAATATTTTTAAAACGTACTCCATGTAGCCATCAATCAAATTCCAAAAAGGTTTTTCAAAACTCCTCCCCGTTTAATTATAATCGTCCACCCCATCTTGGTTGCACCACCCCGTATAAAAATAGGGACCACTACGAAATATATTGATACGAATCTGTAAAAAGAGTCGAATTGTCCAGCACTACATGCACATGGTCGTTGTACCGGGGCACAACGCCACTACTAAAGCTCATCACTTCACACTTACATATTAATGTAGTTAGTAGTAGAACTTGTGTTAAAGCATATCAAATATCCTATACAGATTTGGCAGTTTTATCAAATATTATTTTAATAAAATAATTTAGTGCTTTCTGATTTAAAATGAATTACTTTTGTATCCGTTATTTCGTATCTATTATTCTGCTTCTACTAGATGTGCTCATCCTAAAATTATTAATTTAGTTTCTATGGAAAAGCAATAAGAGACCATAGAACAGTATTTGTAAAACCACCTGCTCTTAACTTTTAACAAAATATTTTAAATTTGTTGGAAAACTGTGATGTGTACATCTCACAAATAAAATAACTATCCATAATGTCACATCTCTGACAGCAACGACGTCACAAACAATTTAATGACACTAATGGATATGGATACTATATCGAATGACTAAAGGACTAAAAATAGTAATCTACATATTAGCGCGTCTTTTGTTTTTTCTTAAACTAGTGATTTAAAAAATAATTAATTTATGCGTTACCTTAGTAGCATCTTATATAGAAAGCTTAATATCAGTTTCATGTAGCAAAAGAGGATGCTAAAACTTCTTTTATGTCTAGTATCTCACCATCATTCTCCCTCATCATCATTGCAAAATCTCAACACCCTTAGTGAAAGCTGTCACTTTATTATCACTTACAGCTCGCAAATCCTTGATTTTCGACCTAATAAAATGCTTTCTTTCCACTTTGCTTCATTTAGTTTGGGAAAATTTTCTCTCAAATTCCTAAAACCTTAACCGAAGTCGAGGCAGAATCATTTTGCTCGACTTAACTACTGAAACATTGTCACATATGAATTCCTCGTAGGCTAGCTTTTGATTTTGCTAGCTTTGGTTTTTGGTGTCTCGGTTGTTCCATAAACGCAAAGACAGCAAAATTTTGTGAAACCATTCTACAAACCAGTCAGTAGTGCAACAACTTTTAAATATCAACAATTATACAACTCAACATCTTTATATTTGAATTCTAGGAGCAGCAAGACTTACCATTATACAGTAGCACTAGATTTAAAGGAATCTATACGATCAATCTTTAAAAAAAATTAAATAAATTTGTAATTAACAAACAAATAAGTTAACAGTTGACACATTGACAGATATTGTATGTTTTACTGGCTAGTTGTTATTAAAATGGCTAAATCACAGCCAAAGAAAAGACTCTACAGTGATGACTATATTAAATACAGGTTTACATTTATTGAGAAAAACGGTAGTCATTTACCTCAGTGCGTAATTTGTCATGCAGTTCTGAGCTATGATGCAATGCGACCTGGACGTTTGGAACGCCATTTGACTACAACTCCTGAAGGACAAACCTACTGAATTTTTCATTTCTAGAAAAAGTTGCCTTAAGAGAATGAAACTTGATTCCAGTGGAAGGTTTGGAATGGAAAATGAAAAGGCCGTTGAGGCTTCTTACAAAATTCCCTTGTTGATAGCTAAAGACAAGAAACCCCACACAATCGGTGAATCTCTCATAAAACCTTATTTGCTTACTGCTTGTAGTACTGTGCTCGGTGAAGACAGCTACAATAAAGTTGCCAAAATTTCTTTATCAAACGATACAGTCAAACGTAGAATTGATGACATGGCTATTGATTTGAAAAATCAACTGGTGCAAAAGCTAAAGCTCCCCATTCTTTGCATAGCAGTACGATGAAACAACAGACATTTCAAAACAAGCGCAGTTGTTGTTATACTGTAGATATATACATAAATGAAAAGAAATTCCTTGAACAAATACTGATTTCAAAAAATCTTGAAACAACAACTACAGCAGTCGATATATTTTCTACTGTTCAAACATGTTTAGAAGCTAATGACCTTCCCTGGGAGAGAGTTATTGGAATATGGAGCTCAAGCAATGACAGGTTGCCGATCAGGATGTATTGAATTGGCTAAGAAAAAGTACCCTAAAATAATTGGATCCTATTGTATCACCCACAAACAAGCTTTCGCTTGTCAGAATCACTTAACACTGCTTTGAACTTAGCAGTTAAAGTAGTGAATCACGTCAAATCCAGTGCTTTGAACACCAGACTTTTTCGAGTGTTGTGTCAGGAACTGAACAGTGATCAAGAAACACTTCTCTTTCACACCGCAGTTCGTTGGTTGTCCAAAAGTAATATGCTTGCGAGATTGTTCAACCTGAAATCAGAAGTCGAAATCTTTTTGATGAGTTCAAGTGAAGAACTGTACAAGAAATTTACAGATGACAAATTTATCTTTTACCTGGCATATTTGTCAGACCTTTTCGAAACAAAAAATCTGAGCTAAAGCTACAAGGTCAGAAAAGTATTTTGAAGAACTATGATTCAATTAAGAGTTTTGCTGAGAAGATGGCTCTTTGGCAACGCCGTCTGCAGAATTCGGAGACGAACTTTTCTTCCTTTCCAAAATTAAACAACCTTCTCGATGATACCCAAAGTTTTCCAGAAGACCTAATAGCTAAGCATTTGTTGTCTCTGAAGAACAAAATCAGAGCCTATTTCCCAGATATAAGCTCGGAAAATTCGGAATTCAAGTTAACAAGAGACCCCTTTCAAATCAACGTTGATATACTTCCTAATCACATTCAAGAACAAACAATTGACCGGCAATGTGATTCTACAGCTAAAGTGGATTTCCCAAACATGGATCTCGAATACTTCTGGCTACTATATCTTCCTGTTTACCCAGAAGTAACAATGGAGGCAGCCACGTTGCTTATACAATTTTCATCAACTTATCTATGCGAGTCAGGATTTTTAGCCCTGGCTAATATAAAATCTAAATATCGAGTCAGACTAGATGTGGAAAGTGAGCTGCGGTGTTCTTTGTCAAAATTGCAACCAAACATACAAAGAATAGTTAACGAGAAACAGTGCCAGCCCTCACATTAGTACTACAAAAGTATCGAACATTTTTCTGGTTACATTGTTGATATTTTGTTGTGAATTTTTTCTATGATTTGTGTAATTAAAATTTGTATTTGAACATATATGATTTTATATTCCTTACCAGAGTATGTCTAGCCTAAGTTCAAAGTCATTTTACTCAAACATGATGTAAGTAAATGTATCATATATAAGTCTAAATTGTGACCTCACACCAAAGTATGAAGGAGGCTCAGAGCCTGAAAGGTTGAGAACCGCCACTTTAGAGTGATGTGCAATATCTGGCAACTCTATCACACTATTTGCATCTGTGCAAAAACAGATGCAAAAAATTATTCATTTCAGAAAATTGTGATAAACTTCTATTTGTTATTCTAAATGTGGGTGTCCTTGGTAGATTCCACTGTTGCAGCTAAAAGCTAATAATTCTACTTTCTGTTGAAAAAGTTTCAAATCACGAACCAAATTGAGATTCGGGAATACAACTTTTGACATAAAAGGTCCCGGTTCTATGTATAGATTTTCTATTGTGGCCAAGAAGTAGAACTTACTCAAAAACTATTTACTGCATGATATAGATCGCCTATAGGAGCACAAACTAAAATTATATAGAGCTATACAGGTTGTATATAATAACGCACTCTTGTACAAAAATGTAACTTCCTATACCCTATTTTTATAGTTGATGAGATAAGTAAAAGTCAAACATACACATACACAGTTACAATTATTAAATAAACTTTTTCTTTGCCATACAATGAATTAGTTTCGAAAGTTACTTACTTGGTTCTTCCAAATCACCTCCTCCAACTAACAGATGTAACACATTTTAACTGGTCGATAGCCGCAGTGATTGACTATCCTTGTGGTGGGATGATAGGACCCGGGTTTCAATTCTCTGGAGGGACGGTGACATTTTTTCAGAGAGTTGAGACCCGGATCGTCTTACCATGCGCTGTTGGGAGCAAAGTAATTAACAGCGTGGCATTATAAAAGGCGATATGATGCTGTCAAGTGATACAGCTTACGGAGTTACTGCAATTAAGTACCCACCGCGCATAAAAAAATAGTAGACTGTAGACTGCTTATTTCCTTTCTTAAACTTGGAAGTAATAAATGCTAGCGTAAACGCATCGGGAATTACTCAGCTTCAAGGTATCTCAATTTCGAGTTTAATACTTTTTAGTGTCGACACCACTTCTTAACTCTGAGAACATTGATTTTGCGTTACTTGACCTACATTACTAATATATAGCACAAACTTTAGATATAACCTACTTAATTACACCACAGAAACGTGCTTTTGCTAAGATCAATTTGGACTTTCGCCATTTTTAATAATCCTTTAATGTAATTTTTATAGGTCATAAATATTCAGACGCTAAATTTCAAAATTACAGTAAACGGTTTCGCTACTGCTACTTACTGCGCATCAGAGTTATCAGATGATGATGGAACGATGGAAACCCGCCAGGTATGACTGATCTAATGACCACTAAAACGTTTTTAATGTTGCCCTCGTTCTCATTTTAATAATTCGCCCGTTCTACAAAATTCATACCGTACACGTGAAACTACGTACAGATCAGATATGCAAAATTTTCCGTAAAACATTGCCGAAATAATTGGACCATTTTTGAATGAATTTAAATTAGGCCCGGAAGGATACTGTAGGATTAGAGGAAGATTTATAATTCTCTAGTATTCATCCTCGACCAGCACCGCGATGATACCGATGTACGGGGATGATATTCCAAGTTTTTTTTTGTTCACTTCATGTTTTCATTTTAATTGGGTACGGATTATATCCATGTATATAGAAGCAGAAAAAAGGAGATTATACGTTTTGAATTTAACTTGGAAGCCTACACATACATTTCGGGAATTAATCATTTGCAGAATATTTATCGTATGTAACACATTGCCTCTGATGGAGCTTTGAAGCGGTAATTTGATTATTCATGCGAAACATATTGCTATAATTTTTAATTCTACGAAATGTTTTTATCGACTTCGGTTACCGTATAAGTATTGATTACAGGGGTGTTAAAAAATTCATATTTGCGCAACGTTCTTGTTTTGCCTATTTTTAATTTGTAGCAAACTCTGTTTGGTCTTAATATTTCTCAAAAAAAAGCTGATGCTTTCAAAGAAAATGATTAGAATGACTATTTATGATTTATGACTGACATTTAGAAATAACTGCGACTTCATCCAACTGAGACAACAAACGTTAACGAGAAAGAAGGTACTCATAACGCACAGTAACATTTACTATGTTAGGAGCACAAATTATATTATTTATATTAATAGCATTATGACTGCAATTTATTAGAATTGTCTAATTATTTGGGTGCTTGGTCTCTTTTCACCACTCACATAGAATTTGATCTCGAACACTGATTATTCTTCCTGGCTATTCATATTCTGATTTTAGAGTAATTCAGTCCAGTTAGTAAGTTGAAAAATTAAGTTCAAGTACTTCTTTATTTAAGGATACTAGTTCACAATTTTTGCATTTAAATGTATAAGAGAGACTTGGCTCAGAGTCTTCCTAGGAGCCCCTAGAAACAATATCTAGGATTCGTTCTACTATTCGAAATCACTTCTTTGAGTTCGGTGCTCTGACCTGGTCCAGCGTCGTCAAATCGCAAATTAAGAGGCTCGACGTTTTTCAGAACAGGGTGCTGTGAACCATTCTCCCCAGCTCCCTGATTAATGAACAACGCTCAGATATACAGCGATCTAAATATCCCTAGATTAAGCGAATATACGATGGTGCTGGCCGGAAGTATCCTTGTTAGCGTTGCACGGTCGGTGAACCAGTTGGTTCGTCATCTCGGGGAGCTGGACGCAGATACCATGATCGGGCCTCATGAGGATGCACGGTTACATATTGAGAATCCTGTGGTCAGACGTCAGCTACTTCAAAGAAAGTAAAGGCTAAAGGGCCTGAAGGTCCAGCCTTAGTGCAGCAGAAGCTCTCTGATTTGTCTGAGATTATTTATTATTTATTTATTTTAAGGGTCACTTACAGGGGTTACTTTCATAGATGCAAATTTAAAACTGCGTTACCAGTAAAGCTTTGGTATAACACTAAAACCTTTTGACTGGCAAATAAAGATACCGAAAGAAACTTTTCAATTAATTAATAATTAATCTTTCCAACACATGTGTGGATAAGACGGCATCTTACATTTTAGAGTATACCATCTTATCTACATGTTATAAAAAGCACACAGTGATGGACCGTTATTTATAAGAGCAACGGATTTTGTCAACTCCAGCGCATTCAGCATGGCTCCACCTCGAACAAATTTGGCATTTGATCCATTTTCTTTACATCTTGACCGTGAAAGTGGTTCAATATAGTATAAACAGGATAGATCGTCTTTTTCATCAATGTTACAAACTTCTTCTACTTCTTTGCTGTTTTGTTCTGAGGATTCAATGTAATGAAAATTACTGTTCGCAGTTTCAACAGCTTTACGTTTTTTTAATCGCTCTGCACTACTAGAAGTTGAAGGAACATTTTCTGAAAGACTGAAAGAGGATATCAGTTACACTAACGGATTCGAAGATCCAGTCTTTAAATACAGCCTGGTTTAGGCGTTCCATTCGACATTTCTCAAAAGCATTTTCTGCAGTCTCGATCTTAACTGCCACAAAATATGCACTTTTAAAAAGTTTTGCAATCTGAAAATGTGTGACTGTTCATCCCAAATTGTTGTGTAGCCTCTTTCTCACCTCTTGATCATAAAATGTGTTTGATGGGCCGAAAAATCCCACATCTAAAGGTTGTCGGTGCGAGCAGTAAGGCGGAAAATAAAATAATTCCATTTTCTTTGGCATATTCTAACACCGAAATATGTTTATGATCAACATGCTCGCCTACTAATAGAAGAAATTTATTAAACACCTGAAATGTTTCCGGAATTGACAATCCACGGTATTGATGTGGTTTTGTATTTTTTACTTCTTGATGTAGTCTCCTCGAAGATCAATACACTTTTTCAAACGGTGCTCCAGTCCCTTCAACCCGTCGGAAAAGTAGGATGTTTCGAGGTCTACAAAATAATCATCTGTAACAGCGATGACCTCCTGATTTGGGCAAATCTCTTTCCTGCCAGCGATTTTTTCAGATTTGATTTTTTGATCGGGAAAAGCCTCTTCGACTGTTCCTTGGTGTCCAGTATGTAGTAGTGGATCCAAGTCCTATCCACGATTACAAAATGCATGACGAAGTCGTTTGGATTGCGTTGAATCCGGGCCAGACACTACTCCCAAACGGTCACCCGATTTCGTCTTTGCTCCGGCGTGAGCAAACGTCTGAGCAGACATCTGAAATTTTGACAATAAAAAAGGTTGCCCTTGCCGATCAATGCATCCATTTCAACCTTTGTACGCCATCTCTTGCCGATTCCGGAAAAAATTTCAGGTCACCCTCGTATTTAGACAAACATGGTTAACAAAGTGCTTCGTCCATTTCAGACATATTTCTCCTGTCATCCATCCTGATTCCTGACAGAATGCTACTTTTTCTGGGAAAAAATTAGAGCTACTGCCAGATGTCGCCCTCGCTCGGTACTCGTTCATGCTCCTACTTGTTCGCTTCTCTTAAGTGCAAGTATTTTTTGAGGTCTCTATCCGCTCGAGCACGTGCAGCACTTGTTGCTATTGGAGCCCGCAAGCTAATTAATGAGTTTCTGATAAGAAAATCTAACCAAGCCCAGCCTGCCATTTGATGAGCATGTGAAAACCTCCGTTTTATTCTAAAACTAATCTAATTCTTTTATGCGTTAAAGAATTGCTGTTTCTAATGCAGAATTAAACATCAAGTGAATAATTCATCATTAAAATTAGAAAGTAATGTCGATGTGTAATGTATGTTTTGCCTCGTTTGCTCTAAATGATTTAAAGTAATTTCAAATTTAAGTTTTTAATTGCAACACAATTGAACCTTTTGAAGTGTTAAAATTGTTGAATGAGCTACATTTAATGCCATCTATGTACTTATGCATTTAGCTACTATTTAATTTCCATTTATTTAAATCTAAGTATTTAAATATCTGGGGCGGTAATAGTATCTTTGTATTTTATTTTACCAAGAGCTTATATGCTTTTATGTGCAATTAAGGTACTTTAATGCAGTTTCTTGATATAATTATTTAGAATTTAGTGTTAGCGAGTTCAACTAGCAACCGCCTAATAGGGGATTATGTTTTATTTGGAAACTTTGATAATAACGCTGAATCTAACTGAAGGAAACTACTTGGACTCTCTAGAGCTTAATTTTGTTACGTGAGTGTAAATTTTCATATGACTTTCTACTGTTTTGATTACACTGGCCGACATTATTTTTATAACTGACTTAACAATCTAAAATTATAATATTTTGAGTTGTTTTAAAAAAGTCACATTGTCAAAATAATATTTTTATCTGTCAGAATTGATTAAACAGTTTGCGATAGCACTCGAAATCGAAGACAACTGTTTTAAATGCGTAATAGATAAGTTTCCAAAGCTGATTTAGAGCTAGCAGCACCGACTGCTTATAAAAATGCTTGTAAACATTTTATAGGAAATAAAATAAGTGAAAACTACCAAGATTTCGTAGCTAATTTCGCTACTTTGCTAGGGTGTGGCAATTGGACGGTACTAAGTTTATGGTGGAAAGGAAAGAAGTGGAGAAATGGGTAAAAGAGGGATGGAAACGAGTGATTGGCGGGAGTGATTTTATTTATAGGGTTTCGGTGTCAGTCACGAAGACGCAATCACAGTCACGTGGATACGTTCCTCTTGGTGTAGTGTGATACGTCAGGCTGACATGGTGATCCGGTTAACCCTGGTCTTGGACGACAGACGATCTAGGTTTAAATCCATGAGCGCTTTAACTAGAGGATTCTCTGAATTAGAAATTCTCCTGAGAGTACCTTTGGACAGCTCTGCTGCGTGTTCAGATTTGGAATTTTCGGTACCTGGTGGAATTGGACATTACGGACATACCATGGTACTCCTGTGATAAATCTAAGTGTCTTATTTTGTAGGATATCTGGATCAGAACTTGACCAAACTAAGGATCAGTATGTAAGTACAGCTCGCATAAAGACGGTATATACGAGTACCTTGAAGCTGAGGCTCAATCTGCTCTTCCAACACAAAAATGAACAGATCATATTTCTCGCCAACAAAAATCTTGACACTGTTTCGGAAATGTGCTGGCCAAAGGTCAGTGTAAATAGGATCATTCCCATATATTTTACGCTCCGATTCCACAAAAGTCGGGTATGGCCCACAAAAATGAGAGCATTAGTCTCCTTCTCGAAAAACGAACGGCCACACAGTTAGTGTGGTTAATAGACAAGCGTCATCTCGAGAAACAGTTCATTGTCACAGTCGATGTTATATCCATATAGCAATCCATCGCGTGAGAGAGAATCAAATGCCCTAGCGATACCAAGAAAGACGGCACCAGTGGACTTGTGAATCTCTAGGAGTTTTTTATTTCCTCAGTAAGCCGATAAAGTTGGAATTCTATGAACAGCCCCGCCCGAAACCCAAACTTTTTATGCCGAATTATGTTACAGTCTTTTTCTTTTGATTTTCCTCTTTTGTCAGTTGCTTTTCCGTATTTGTCAAATGATTTTCTCGTTTTGCAAACGTCAAATTTGTTTGTTAAATGATATTCTTCCTTTGTCAAATCACTTTCCCGTTATGTCAAATGCTTTTCCCCTGTTATTTATATTACATATTTTATACTTACATATTTAGAGGGAGTAAGAGATTTGTTTAAATGAACGATAAACACATACATAATCTAACATATGTAACTTGATTTAAAATTTAATTTCTCTATAAACAATCTGGTAAATAAGACTCCATGTGTTGTATACAGGGTGTGGCATCTTCCTGGGGAATTGGCCGATTGTGACTTTTCTATTTATTTTATCGAAAAATTGTTTTTAGTAAAAGTTGTTGAGAATGAACTTCTCTACACCAAGAAAATATTTTCTTATATATATAGGGTGTTTTGTCTGTACGACAGATTGCTTTGTTTTTTTTAAATAGAACACCCTAATTATTTTTGCATTTTTGAATTCCTTGATGTAATATAAGGTAGTTAACATCCTCTACACTAAAACCCAACAGTTTTCGAGATATTCAGTTTCGAAAGGAAGAAGAGTACGTAAAAAATTAATGTAGCATTTCTTAATAATCGTTTTGAAACAAATCGTGGGTATTATTATAATGATACCTTAAGCTTTATTTTCCATACTAAAAATTCATATTATATTATACTGGGTGTTTTATAATCGAAATTAAATACCTTAAAATGACTAAAACTCGTTTATTAACCCTAAAACACTTTTTCGAGTAAAATTATAGTTTCCGTAGTATTTAGAAATGTGCATTCTCTATCAATGCACGGGTGACGTCCAATATTTGGAAAAACGTATCCGATAACATCAACTCAGCTGCTTACATCGCAGTACCAAGACAGCCCTCGCGGATCACCAGGTCAATTGCAACCACCAATTCAATTTCGACGATGTTTCAATCCTTTCGTTTGAAAAATTTTGGTCTAAACGTCTACTTTTAGAAATGTACCACATGAAACAGCAAGAAAATACTCCACTTGACCATTTGTACCTGTATTTTTGAACGTACATGTATATTTATCTTATGATCGGTAATGGATGTAGTTGCATTGCCTGTCTTTTAGTGAATTTTAATTTTACTAAGAATAGGAACTTTAGCAGGTTGATAATTGTTTTACTCTAGGCATTTGACGTTCGCACACCGTATAACCTGGAAATCTATGTCAGACATGCGGTAGTTTAATCTGATTAAATAAAACCATCGATCATCAATCGATTTTTAGAATAAATACAATCGTGTATTAAAACATTCCCCTTTTTTAAATTTCTAATATTTTATAATGTGTTTTTGGTCTGGTAAACTACATGTTTAGATTTATTGTTAGCATCGTCTTCTCCACGTAAGTTGTTACATTTCATTATTAATTTTAAGTGCTTTTCCTAATGCACTTTTTACTTACCAATTGTAGAATTATTACCGAAAGCTTAGAATATTAAATGGAGATTTTTTTAATCATCGTTCGATTTTGGCTGCCTATCCCAATATTTGACATTGACAAAAGAAGCCTACTAGTACAGGATCATTGGAAAAGCATTAGACACATTTTGGAAAGCAATTGACAAAAGAGGAAAGGCAAAAGAAAAATACTAAGTTCGAAGAGCTCTTCCTTAAGACGATTTAGGATTATGGCTTCTGCGACTTTGGACAGGTTGAAGAGTAAACGTCTATAGTCTATAGTTTGCCGGGAAGAGACTGCCATTGCCTCGCTTTGGGAGCATACGGATAAGAGCATGCTTTCAAACTCTACGGACGTGTTTTAAGCGTAGGATGAAGTTTATTATTTCCACCAAGTCAGCCATTCTGCGTAACTTCTAAAATCTATTGTGTAGCAATTATTGTAACATTAGCTTGTTCAAAATGATAGAAGTCAGTGACGTCAAATTTACTGACCGTGTGCATCACACTGTAAGCTTAAGGTTATGTAAAGCGTGTTTCTATGGAGTTCTCAGAACTGTCCAACTATAAGGCCGAAAGACCCCTTTTATTCTACAAATAAATCAATACTAAACAAACAATTAACACATATAAAAAGAACGTGAATTAAATAAGTATCTACATATATATCTTTCTCTTCTTATGTATGTCCATTTTTATCGTTCTTAAAATGAATTGTCAAAAAATTTTACATAAATTTGTAGAGAGGATTTAAAATCCTCTTTGGAATAATCTACAACAATAAATCACGATACCTTCGCTCTAACACTACCGCCGAACCCTTTCCGAATAGAACCCTCATGTAACGGGAGTGATCTACTTTTTCCTCTTTCGCTAATGCGTCCGCGATAATCGATGTACGAAACATGATTTTCACACGACCGACTTCAGATCCGCAGTCGGAACGGTCCCTCAAACCATAGGAGATGGTGTAGTGTAACTCCTAATGCCATTTTTGTCACGTACCCTCTCGTGAAGATAGCGACCGCCAAGTCACCGCAGCTGCGACGTTCTCTCACATCTTCGTCGATTCCTTAATGGTAGGGATTAGATTTGCATTCGCGTTCTACAGTCGCTGTTAACCTTTCTTTTCTAGAATTTATTCTCGCCGTACGTGTAGACGAACTGAACTGGGAATTTTAGTTTTAGTATGTTTCATTTTTGACGCTATTTTAATCTCGTTTTATATGCATACTCGGTTTAAGCAAGGATAAGCAAACTAAATTAACTGACATTGAAAAGGAGAGAGAGAGAAATTTGGAAATAAATTTCAACAAAAACAAAATCCTCAAAGGTATCATTAAGAAATAGGCGCTTTCGTGTCTTGTGCTCTTCCAATATAAAATATTGAAAATCTCGCAGAAAATAGAGCAGACTGCATACTGACACGAACCTACTGAAAATTTTATGCTTCAACATTTCATACTTAGGCACGAATAGCAGAACTCTTCCATTATTTAAGCTTTATTTCGTTTCATATTAATAAATTAAGTCGGTACTTCTTACTCAAAGTAGAATAGACAAGGCAAAGACTGCCCATACGGAAGATTCAAGAAAGATTTACTGGAGATAACTTTTTAACAAATTAAATTAATAACAAAAAATAAACCTCCATTTTGTTGTTGTAAGATTACCAACCTTTGCTCCAAATTGTACACAGCATTCCATAACATTTCTGATGGAATTGCACGAATTTGCTCCATAATATAGTCTTTTAATTCTTGTAGTGTTGTTGGTCGTCTTCTAAACACTAAACCTTTTTATATAACAAAGCCACAGCCAGTAATCCGCTGGGTTAAATGATCAGGTGATCTTGGTGGCCATAAATTTGCGAAATGTCTGCTTAACACACGATTTCGAAAAACGTTGGTTAACAATTCTTTGACTGATGGGGAAAATCTGCGGGGGTGCTCCATCCTGCATAAAAATGATGTTTTCAATTTCTTGTGGTGTTCATTTTGCACTAAACTGTTGAATAACATAATCTCTTAACAGGTTGCAAGTATCGTTCACACGTTTGAAAGTTACAGATACGGCTTCTCGGTTCGGCATTTCCTCCTGCATAGAAATAGGGACCAATGATAAAATCAGCTGTAAATAACATAACCAAACGTATTTTCACCGTTTCCAGTTACCTTCTCTGGTTGCCTCATAGAAATAGGGACCAATGATAAAATCAGCTGTAAAACCAGGACCAGATTCTACAGTTTTGAGTATTGCCTCCACCATTTAGAGTAAAATGTGCCTTATCTGTCCATAAAATACGGGATAACCATTCGGGAAATCGGAGCCATTAGTCGCAAAGAGAAATCGTACCTAATAGCAAGATCTGCCTCCTTTAATTCAAAGAGGTTTTAGCTTACAGCTTATACAGCGTGTCCACGTCGAGTGACTGAGGGAAAACGCCTATAGTATACCTACTTTCCATGTTGTTCTGAAATTTTCCGTTTCGTCCTGTGGAGTGAAATACTGGAGAAAAGCCAAATTTTGCCAGTCCCTTCCTACTATTTTCGAAATTCCAAAGTTGTAGTATTTCACGATTTCACGTGTCAAAAGTTCGATTTTCAAAAAAAGGGAGACGGAAAACGGTTGCAGAATTATCGCTTTGTTCAATTATTTCGCAAAGGATGCATTATAGAAGATTGAAACTTTGAAATAATATCAGACAAAACTAGACCAACGTGAAACAATTTTCACAAAATTTCGAAAAGTACCTAGTTCAAAAATTCATAGAATTTGATTAATTTTTAATAAATATGCTTGATAACATTGAAAAGAAAGATATGCTGCAAATATTTTGCATCATTACTAACATAAAAACAGTTAGGCAGGTAGTCAACCATGTAAGAGCTCGCAGATGATGGCCCACTTCTCCCCACCTACGTAGTTCACAAATCTAAGAACCTCTATCCAGAATGGATGCAAGAAGGATCACCTAGGACATATTATGAACAGTCAGAGAGTGGATGATTTGATGGAAACATATTTTAAAACTGGTTTCTCAAAATAGCTTTGCTGTAGTTGCAAAGCAAAGAAGATATGAAGAACAAATAAAATCAAATATATTTTATCAGATTCACTAATTATCGAACATCAAGAAATCTTTGAGGGAGCACAGTTCTTCTTGAATCTTCTGGAGCCAAGATAGCATTTTTATGATGCAAAATCAATGACCCGTGTCTGGTCGCCTATTCCGACCGTTTTTGGTTCAATGTTCGCTTTAATTTGATGATTTGTTGTCGGTAGCGTGCTCCATTAATAGTCTCACTCGGTTTTAGCAACTCATAATACACCACACCCTTCTAATCCCACCAAATACACGGCGTCACCTTCGAACCATGGGTATTCGGCTTTGGAATCAATATGCCGAGTTAACCGGGCCTTACATATAATATCCTGCGTTTAGGGTTGTCATAATGGATCAATTTTTCGTCCCCAGTAACGATACGATTCAGAAAAGGCTTTCCTTTGCATCTTTGAAGCAGCATTTCAGACATGCAAAATCGGCTTCCTTTAAGTTCTAGTACATATTATATTTGTCTAAATATAGCTAAATCTCCAACGCGATATTATCAAAAATCTTAGTAATTTAATATGAAATCATAAAAGAGATTGCGTGATGACGTACAGAATACAATACCGTTATAGGCATGAAAAGATTTTTAGTATAAATAATTTTGTAATACAAACAAACCGCTTAAGGGCATATTCGTTCCGTTATTCTCAACCAAACCTATTTCGGCTAATTCGCGAAAGACGAGATCGTATTTTCTTCGTTCAAATATGACGCAAACACGAATTTTGAACTCTTTGCATCAGATTTATACGGTGGAACGAAATAGAAACTTTACAGAAGGATGAGAAGTTCTACAAACCCTGTAAATCGCAAAGAGACTTTCTTTGCGATTTGCTGCTACTTTGTGGTGAATACTTCAAAAAATTTCTTTCAAATCGTATTCTAAGGACGCTGCCCTTTTACCGCTATCTTTACCCAAGTTGTTTTCTTCGATAAATCGAATTTATAATAAAATAGTAGACAGATACGAACTTACAATGTACATAAATACCATATATTATATATCTCTTCTGCATGCATGTTTGATTTATACGGAAGTATTACAGTTTTATGCTCTTCACTAGTAAAATGTTATAACCACGTTTTACTGTATACGTGAAACGACTCATATATGAGTAAACATAAAATAAACATTTGTTCGATGCAATGATATAAATATGCAACATTGTAGCAAGCTGGATGCTACTGTTTAAAAGCAATGTTGTATCTATTGATACATTATTTTTAACGATTCCCTTTAATAGTCGTATTAAACAAGGTTTAAACTAGTTGCAAGTTAGATATGTATCTCTTGACACGAATACGAGTATCAAGTCATAAAATAAAATATAAATACGAAAATTATAGAATCAACATCTGTAATTATAACGCATTTATAATTTAACTAGAGCACAAGAGCTTTAGCTCGAGGGCTTTAGTCTTTAATTATTAATGCCAATTTTGGTCAAGTCAAGCACACGAGAAAAATTGAAACAATGTAATAGTCGACTACTTATCTAGCTCGAGCTATATTTGTTAAGATTATTTCCTAAAGCACGTTTCATAGTAAAAACTGAGCAAAATAAGCATATTTTATTATCTGTTAAAAAAGAGAACATTAAATTATTTTGAACCAAAATTAAACACACAATTATTATATGTTATATTTCCTGGTGTTGCTGATGGAAGGTCTTGCTTCCTGTCCCTGGTTTTGTATCCCTCGTAACTGATACAAAATTTGGTAATGTTGTTGGTTCATTTGTAAGTAGGGCTGAATCGAGGAAGAATTGGCATGACAAGTTATTTTTATTAATTGTTGTTCCCCCGATTTGGCAAATGGGGCCGTCCCGTTTTTTTAAATGTGTTAATAAATATTTTATTATGAAAGATTACTATAATCTGATGTAGGTAATAGCAAACATTATAATTTTAGTGTTAGTGAAATTGCACAAAAAAGAAAATAAAACCGATTATTTGTAAATCGCGCGTTTAATGATGTGATAATGGTACTTCTTTTTATTGGGTTAAACTTGTAAGAATATATCAACGACAAACGTAGTAGTGTACAGGCATTAGCCTATAGCATTAGCTATAGTGCATGACAGGTGTGTTGACAGTGACAATTATTATAAAAAAGACGTTTTGACGATAACACGTGTAGGTATGTGAAATATATTTATGTTGTGGAATCAAATGTAATAGAACTTTCGGTCTTTAATGTGTAGTTTTTGTGTACTAAAATACGAAATGTAAAAACTTATAAGTAAAGCAAGAATTTGGAAAAGCCGTTAATAGTTATATTGCATAGAATCCTGTCAACACGTAAAAAGAAAAACGATGTTACTTTTACTAAATATTTGTTAACCATGAACGATACTGAAATGATTTTGGTCACATTGGAAGCAAACAAGTACAGCATCTACACGAAATGAAGAAAATTGGCAAACATGCTTCGTTCAACGAGATGACAGTCCTCTTCGTAATAATATATTCTTGACTATAAATGGTATATACATACGTATATGGTAATATACAAGGATTTATTGACAGCGGAAGTAATCTGAACTTGTTAAAAGCCAGCAGTTAGGTGCAGATGGGAGCGCCAAAATTTGATAATACTTGTGTTTTGGTTTAGAAAATGCGCCAATAAAACATTCACGTCTGAAGTAAAAGTCAGTGAACACATTCTTAAAGCCGACATTGTAATACAGAAAACCATCTAGACGTAGCTAAACCAGGGCATGAGAAGAGAATTAGCGAAATTATAACTAATTATAAACCAAAACACCCTACAGAAACAAAGATATGCACAAAAATTATATAAGTACACTCATTTTTAGCAGATGCATCTACTCTCTTTTTGGGTTTAGGCTTTAGGTTTAGATAGAATGGTTGAGTGGAAGAGCAGATGTCAACTTTGTGACGCATCAACTCCCCCACTTTTCACTTCATTATTAATATTAATATAGAAATACTTTTTATTTTTTTGTAACATACATATGTTGGAAATAAAGAAGCTTTTCCGGATTGATTTTAAAATTATTCTTGCAACGAGATACAAAACATTTCATGATTAATTGATATCAAATAAGATTCAAATAAAAATAAACCAGGATTCCAAAGGTGCTAATGTTAAAAAATACACAAATTAAAACTGAAAACTCTAAGCACACCACAAAATAATAACAATACAATAGATTATCAAACAAATATGAAAATAAATACTTTGACAGAATACAGATAGACAGGAGGTTGATTTCCTTTGACGTTTACGTAGCTAACAAAAAAAAAGATTACATTTCTGATTAAGAAAACATTGATGTGTTATGTCTATCTCTTTCCATATCATACTTTTGGCAAGCTTCTCTGTCAATTTACCATTATCACGTCATAAATGCGGTAAATTCAAACTTTGATATTTTTTCTTGGCATATTTATTAATAATATAAAAGAAAGAAAATACGTAGACACTATAATTTAATGTACACTTTAAGACAAAAATATAAAAAAAAAATTCGGGACGGCCCCATTGTGACATAGCTGTTGAACGGCAACAATGGTTGGTATTATTGAGACATTTGGTATTTAAACCAATAGATTCTGCTCCTTGTTTGGTCCATTTCGAAATTTCGTTCTTCTCAATAGGCAAGTTTTTGTACCAGAAGGAATTTTTCTTCTTTCAAAATGAGTTAGGCGTCAAAAACGGCCGATCGCAGGTAAAATTAGGCCCACGTTTCCCAACTAATGTTTTAAAAAGTCTGACTGGACAACTATCTGAATTTTGAATATTTGGCGTCAACCATTTACTGTCCGCGCATTTATGGTTTCCTCCTTGACAGGTCTTACTAAATATGGGATTATATTCTACTCTACCCGACTTAGTTCCATCAGATTTAATTTCAATTTTGAAGTGATGTACCAAGCAATTGACACCTTCCCCTTCACGCCATGCCAGTTCCACGAAAGCTAAATAGTAGAATTTTTCTGAATGATCAATGATCACAATGATCTATTATGTCAAATAAATTGTCAATACTTAAAGAGGTCGCACTTTGTTTTCGTTTATCTAAAAGTTTTTGAAGTACTCGTCGTTTGCTATTACGAGCACCTATAGAACTTTTGAATTCAATTGCTTGAAAAGGATCAATTTTAATGTTATGCTTTTTAAAATATAACTCTTGAAGACTTTTAGCGGTAGAATTTCACATACATTTTACAGTATACTCCTTATAATCATCTTCGTTCTCTTTCATCTTAAGTCTTTCAAAACTTCATTCAGCTTACTTACTGGCGTTGACTCGTCCAAAATATACTTGCGTTCGTCACAAAACTGCGTGAACTGTCTCCAGACGCTGTTTTTACTTCTCTTTATATTTATCAGAGTTATCAAATAGATGGTCATTTTCATCACATGCACTGAGATTGGCTACAGGTCCACAGATTACCAGGTAATATCGAGTTCCCCGATTACACTTGGCAATAGAACATCAGAATTGGAGTGATGCCGATTGGAGTCGTGTGTTGTTTACCGAGGAGTCACGGTTTAGTCTTAGGAGTCCAGATAAACATGGCAGAGTGTGGCGACGATCAAGAGACCGTTATGCACGGTGTACTCTTAATGAAAAGGCCAGCTTTCATGGAGGGTCAATCATGGTGTGGACGGAAATATCTACGGAAGCACGAAGCGATTTGTACATCATTTCCAGGGGCTCACTGACAGCTGTAAAGTGCATTGAAGAGGTACTGCAAGACTATGTTGTCCCTTATACACAATTTATAGCACACAACTTCCTTCTCATGCATGACAATACTAGGCCATATGTTGTCGTAGTGAGGACTAAAATATCCCACAAAACAATATACGGCAGCTCATTGAGGGAATGCCTAGAAGAATAATGGTTGGAATACAAGCTCGTAGTGGAAACACACGATTTTAAGCTGCACTTTTCAAATCTAGTTTCCAGTCAAGTTTAGTGTTGATTGTTGTAGGATTATTGTTTATATTGTCTATTTTGAAACAGTTTCCATGATATGAATTTTATTTCCACAATTTTTTGCCGAGAATATCGCAGCAGATTTTTCTGTATAAATTATGTGTGTGTAAATATATTTCCATGACTTTGTTACAGTATTACCTCGCCGTAAATAACGTTGAGCGGTTGATTAGGTCTCAACAACGAATGGTAGCTCATCCAGGGTATCGATCTAGCAATATGTGCCACCACAAGCATCACTGACATGATTCGAAACTTGGACCATAAGTCGATTCCATCCCATTTTAATCCAGAATTTTTACCTTATTCTATATAACTATATAATTATATAATTCTTTTTGATTATTTAATTTATTTCAAGATTAATTACTTCTAAATATATTTGTGAAGACTTCCATAAGCGACTGTATCGCGTGTCGATTGCTATAAGCAACTCAACCGCCGGATACCATGTAACGTTTTCAAAACGTTATAATAAGGTTCTCTAAAACGTTACTAAAAACGTTGGTGTAACTTTTCAGAAACGTCTTAATGTCACAAAAATAAAACGTTATAATTGAACGTGCCATAAACGTTACAATTTAACGTTCATTAAACGTTACAGTTTAACGTTCTGTAAACGTTACATGAGAAACATTTTATTGTAGAGTTTACTGGAAAATTGAAAAATGCATAATTTTGTTTCCAGTTTTGCAAGCTGAAACTTAATAAAGGAAAGTTATGCCACTGTCCTTTCACACGATTAACTCTACTAACCCTTAACGAATACACTTAGCGCTTGCATTCTTGATTTCATTGATTTCAGTAGGTTATACGAAACGGTAACTTTTCGTATAAAGTGAATACTAAGAAAAGATATAGAATGTACCTAATTATACTTTATTCACGGTGATTTATCAACATCCAGTGTGCATGCACCAACACAAATATATTTAATAAATCTATTGTGTAATTCTTTACAAATCCGTTTAGTAGTATCAGTTCTGGAATATATAAATACAGGAAAGAAGTTATTTTAGGTACGCACCTTTTCATATTTAATCATGTTTGTAATGAAACACGATGTATATTGTCCATGTGTTTATTAATTTTGTTAGAGAACTATTATGTATGTAAACGAACTTAGTTCGAAATGAAAACTAATTTATTTCTATATTGATAAACAACTGATATCCATTGATATAGTAACGCACGTAATTCAGTATAGGCACATGTTCATATCTAACACGAACAAAAAAGACTAACAGTATAAAAATGAAATATATTTTAGAAATTGTTTTAGAATAAATATTTATTCAAAAAAACGCCAGTTGTAGAAGGTAAAAAACTGATTCAATTATGTAGTAGTGGAAACGGCAAAAATATTTTCATAAACGAATACAATACATTTAATTTCGACGTCACTTAATTGCCATAGCTTAATTTCTGATAACGATGAAACTACAAAAATTTCTAACACATCCGAATTAAATGAACAGCAGTAAAGTGGAGAGTTTGCCCATTAAAAAAGGTACCTAGCTATAAACTAATTTTGTAATTTCTTCAAAGTAAACAGAGTATCTTTATCAACTACCTATTAAAAAGTGTAAAAGTACGTTATATTTTCACCATAAATTAACCAAATATGACGATATATTTTTAATATTACATTAACGTTTAATGTGTAACGTTTAGACAACGTTTTTTCAATGTCTATAAACCTTGAACGTTGCAAGTAACCTTTATTTAACATTTTAAAAACGTTTTCGTGTTACCTGGGATACCAACAGCTAACTATCAATGTCCGGCAACCTACAATCAGGTTACGTGACCGATATTTAATAAGTTGAAATTTTGTTCTCAGACGCCACCATTTTCTTTCAAATTTATCCTGCACTTGGATCGCATGCCTCGCGTAATCTCCTAACTCACACCAGTTATTTTGTCTCTTCATAACCCATAGACTTTCGCGGAAGCGCAAGCCAGCCATCGCGATTATCGTCCTTAAGAATAAGACACTGTAATGAAGGCCTTATGTCAACTACTTTGTCATCACTCTGTATAACTTTCTTAGCTGACATTCAGGCAACATTTCACCACGATTGCTGCCAAGGTCCTGCGTGTGAAGTCTGTCTTGCAGCTCCTATCGTACTGAGTCGTCCAGGTCCAAGACCCCCATTGCCTTAATTAAAGTGACATAATATTCTTTTCACCCACGTGCTGCGTGTGATTATCGTACAACGCTGGTGCCTCAGCAACGTGCAGATCTATAGAGATTTAATAATACCAACCCTGAGTGAATATACAAGTGGCGCCGACAAGAGGAACTTTGGAAATCAAAACGCATCCTGAAAGCTGATCCTGAGAGCCCTACTTCCTGGCTAGAAGAACCAGACGATATAAGAGTAAAAAATTTAAAAAAACCTTAATAAAAGATTAAGCCCTATACACCCGTAGGTTTTTGCAAGGTTGATTTTGAGATAGTAGAAACCGTCAATCTAGTTAAAATGAGTATCGTCAGCACGTTCCCCCGCTTAAAAATCCAGCGGACAGATTCCATGAACCTCAAACATCATTTATGTATTAACAAAGACAGGCTGTATTCTGACAATACGTTTGAATTGACAAATTTAACTCGATGTTTTTTGTTACACCTACCACATTGAGATAAAGCAACTGTAAAGCTTACCTGAATTTCTCACAGCCAAAGAATTCCCATTAGGTAATTAATTCGGTAGCGACGCATAATTAAATTACAACAAAATTGTCATTCCCGAAAGAGGGTACCCTTGCAAAGGAGTGGAAATTATTTTTCAAGTTGGTAAGTTTTCGAAATTATAACAGAATTTGTTCCTGCAAGGCGAGGTGGCCTATATCTGTCCAACTATTCTACTTGTGCCAGATTCGCACATGAATAACTCGATAATGACTCTAGCAAAAAAAACAGCATCTCTTCAATCATCCGATTGAAATCTACATTCTAGATTATTGCACTTACTTTCGAATCGTAAATTTCAAATCGCGAACTTTCGAAAGCATTAAGATTTCGACGGAATCGTCGTCGTTAAAGTTTCGTCCCCCTTCCTCCACCATCTTCAGAAGTAATAATAATTGCGGAATTAAAAGTCGTATATCACAACTAAGGGCTATTATTTCAACTATAAAGATACCCGGGGCCGATTTCTCGTCGCTATTCTCTTCTTAGATAAGTACCGCAGTTCTTTTTTTTTTGTTTTATTTCTACACGATGGTTTGCGAGGTAATCTTTTTTTTTTCTTCTTCTTCTTCGTATCCTGTGTGCACAGCTCTTTGTTATTATATCGTCCGTCTTTTTCGTTATGCCAAAGTTTACCTCGTCGTAAATTGCTTCGGTCACGGAAAATTGTATTTTGCAGCAGCGGGCAGTAGATGAAAGCTTGCTGCTCGAGTTGTGAAATTTGGGAACTTACGATCACGCACAGAAGTGCGGACTTTCCGTGTTATGGGGTCACTTGTAAAACTGTCAAACGCGTTCCCGGCAGGGGATTATGTTCTACTGTCCTTTTGTTGTATGTCTGACAAGGTGTACGAGTATAACGGACTAAATGCTACTACATAACTAAAGCGCTTATCGTACAATATGGACTACCTGCATTGATTACAATGTGTGTAACACGAAGATTAATGCCACATAAAGCGAAAATAGCTGAAAATAATAATAATGAATTAAGCTTCCGTACTGATGTACACAATCTTGACATAAAAATTAGAGGTGTCAATTTCTTGGTCCTATTTTCCAAGAATTTGTTAATTTTAATAACCAGTAGTGGTATCAGCAACTTAGAATCTGTAAGAGAATTGTGTTCGGATCAATTGATATCAAGCCAAGAGGCCTGGATTTCGCTCCAAACGATCTTTTAGTGAGCCTATTTTAAGAGTTGAATTTGTGATAATGCCCCAGAAAATTTGATCCAGATAAAAAAGTCGTATGCAGGAAAAATATTAAAGCCGTTACTCCTGACTTATGCACAAGAGTCAATCACAAGAGGAATCTAAGTCAAAGCTTGGAAGAGTACCAGTGGCCCTGCTCGTATAATATGCTGTTCAACGACATATTCGTTCAACAAGTTGACGCCACGTCTGATTTGGCGAAGGAAAGGAAACTTTGGATTTATTACAGACACGTTTTCCCTGCCGCATCATATCTCAAAATGGTGATATTCTTGAGACCTTCAAGATCATGGTATCTGATTATCCTCTACTATTTCTTCTGGAGACTTTCTCAAAGACAAAGTGTGGACGATAATAATCCGTGAACGATTAATGACATAAAGCAAAATATTCATCAAGTTACTGAGGTGAAATTGAACCGCAATTGCATCAACATATTATTGACATTTTTTATCTGTAGGAACAGCAGAAGAGGACATTTGCAGAACATTATTTTAAAATCATAACTGCCGTGTTATTTTTCTAAAATTCTTGGTTTTATATAAAAATGAAATCCAGAAGTACCTATTGGAACAGCTTTTACATGCTGTTCCTCCAAACTCTATCTTAGGGTCATATTTATAGTTTGTGCTTGAGTACGCGATTTTGACTTAAATGCCATTAGAAATATGTCAAAATCGCATGCTCAAGCATCAGCACAACCTCAAGCACGGACTATAACTATGACCCTAAGATAGAGACTATAAATATGACCTTCACGGTTGGTTTCATAAAGGAATGTTAAATTTTAACAAAGGTACTAAGTTTTAGCACTTTGTTAAATTCCAATTTTTCGTTTCACCAACAATTACTGCTAAATATAACATATTGTTAAATCAAATGCTAATTTAGCAGAAGTAATAACCTCTGTCAAATTTTAGACGCAAGTAAAGTTATAAACACATAATTTGATTGAAATTGTACATGTAACTATTTATAATTATAAACAATATCGTATGAATAAAATTTAAAAAATTTGAAACTTTTTTGTAGGATGATCTCAGAATCTAGTTCTGAAGATGAAATTATAGATTACGGAATTGTAATTGTCAGGCGTCCCAGAATATTTAGAGACAGAACAAATCTATTTGATGTATATGATGAAATTGATTTTAAATCAAGGTTCAGATTTAATAAAGATATTGTACTTTTTTATATAAACATATCAAACCTAGTTTAAAAACAATCACAGAAAGAAAAAAACCGATTTGTCCAATGCAACAAATATTATGTACCTGAAGGTTTTACGGAACGGGTACTTTTCAAACTGTTTTGGGGGTCTCAAATATATTTCTCATTTAATCGTGAAGACGTAGTTGCTGCCAGTGCCACCATAAATTCTGCCCTTGCCAACATTGTCAAAATGTCAACCCAATGCATTTTTTACACATCAATGCTAGGAAAACTGCTGTTACTGTTTTTGGTAAGAAGGCTGACTTTGCAACACAAAACTTACATCTTGAAATTAATAATTTACCTCTGCAGTGTAGCAGTTTGGTCAGAAATCTAGGGTTATATACGGATTCAGAAGTTAGATTTAAAGAACACGTGGGACAGTGCATCAGGAAAGCTTATTCCAATTTGAAGAAGCTTTATTCTCATAAAAATTTTTTGTCGGTGGAAAGGCTTTTATGCGACGCTGTGGTGCTCTCTCACTGCAGCAGTTGAATTTCTTCTTTCTTCAGTGACATGTAAGGATGTTACTGGACTCCATGGCCTGGTGAGTACCCCCACGGTTTGCGCAATACAATTTTGACAATATAATTTTGTTCTTGTTGTATTATATGTTTATATGAAATATCTAGTTCATTAGAAAAACTATCTACATCAAAGTCAGGGAGTTGACAGTTGTACAAGATTAAATCGTATTATATTTTCTGGTACTAAAAATTATATATTACGACAGTTGCGTATGATGACATTGTGTCAGGTGGTGGCAATCAATAAAGATTCGGAAGAAGAAGTTTATTGATAATTATTGTAAGACCAAAATTGGTTACGCTCCAAGGAATAATCATGGATACAAAAATATATTAGAACTGATAGCTAAATAGACAGAAAATTTGACTCTATTAAATGAACAAATACGAGTAATTCAAAATCGACGGAAAGGAAATCAGGATACAAAAAATATCAATGCACCATGGCCGCAGCCATTGGAGGTCGAAGGAGAAAATATGCTGAAAAATTATGAAAATTTTAAAATGGGATAGGACGTATTTTATGTAGCTAGTGATATGAAATCATGACCCGTGGAAGATAATCAAAGGAAAGTCAACTATTTATTGTCAGCAGTAGGAGCAAAAGCATTGAAGAAATATGCTAACTTTCAAATAACGGATGCAGATAAAACATCAGTTGATAATGTATTGAGAATAATAGAGAAGAAGATTGCTAAGACGAATAAAACATACAATAGAGCAATGTTTAATTTATGTAACCAACAAGATGAGGATAATTTTGACATGTACCTATCTTTTAAAATTAAGAAAACTTGTTAAGAAATGTCAATATAGAGACATGGAAGAAGAATTGTTGAAAGATAGATTGATTGTAGGTATTAAGAATACTTCACAGAGGTCTAAATTTATTAAAATAGACAATATAAGCCTTGACGAGGTAATAAATACCTGTCGAGCCAATGAAATTGCAAAGGACCAGTTGAGGAAACTATCAGAAGTTGCTACAAATTCCAAAGTAGATAAAGTCAGCTTAGACCAGTTTTATGCGGAATAGCATATTTTCGATAAGCAGAACTGCAAAGCTTTTGGTCAAAAGTGTAATTTTTGTAATAGAATAAATTATTTTCAAAAGGCTTGTAAAAAAATATCCAAAAGGCAAGTTTTATAAGAAGAGAGAAGAGAGAAAAGGTCAAAAAACAGCAGCAAATAAAACAAGACCTAAAGCAGTGAAAGAGCTAACAGGATGTGGAGGTAGTTGTTCGGAAGATAATGCTGAGTATATAGCCAAGATAAGAAAAATAGTAGATGACACCAAATACGGAGGAAGTTTAGAAACTGAACTAAAAGTGAAATGTGGAGAGAAGTGGCAAACTATTCGTTGTAAAATGGATACCGGTGCGAATGTATGTATTGTGGGTCATAGACATTTAGGTTAAGAAAATCGAAATTTAACCTTAAGTCGTTTGCAGATGAAACGGTTAATATTTTAAGTGAAATTAATATTTTATGTCAATTGAGAGAGAAGAAGTATGACATTCTGCTACAAGTTGTAGATGTAGATCATAAAATTTTGCTATCTGCAAATGCATGTATTTCACTTAGATTAATTAAATTAAAATAGTGTAGAGAGGCAAATGATATTGTTAAAAAATATATCGATGTATTTGAGGGCTGTGGAGGATTACCAGATGAGGTCAATTTGGAAAGAAAGAGTTGGATAACCTGTGAAAGAGAAGCTAAAGGATAGATTATACCTAGTAAAAGTGGAGGAAAGATCTTATAGAAGGATTAAAGAGCATATAAAACCAGTCAATTTATAAAGCGAATAGGAAAGACACAATAACAAAGAAAAAAATACAACACAGAGAGGAGATAATAGGAAATTCGGGCGAATCAGAACCTGCGAAAGAATCAACTAGTAAACAAGAGAATGAAGAGGAGAGTAACTCCAACGCATTGCAGTTACAAGGGAAAAATGAAACACCTACAAATACTGAAGTAGTAGCTGATAATAGAAAAGAACTTCTGGAATCAATGCGACCAAAGAGATCTCACAAATTATCTCAAAAATGCAAAGATTATATTCTAACTTAAGCTTTATTTCGTTACAGTATAACTGTTATTTAAAAAAGGGAGGATGTTGTATTATATATAAGTCGGGCTGGTAGCTTAGTGGCTTGCACACTTGACTAGCAGTCCGGCAGTACCGGGTTCGAACCCCGGTGCTTCCTTTCTGAGTTTGGTTTTCTGTAGTTTTCCAAATTCCACGGCAAATGCGGAAAGGTAACATCTTAAGTCGGTCTACAGCCGCAGGCGTAATAATAACTCATGGCCAGCCGATGCCCCCTGTAATTGGCGCAAGCTGTTGGGGGATGCTAAGGCATGGATTATTATTATTATTATTATTATATAATATCTAGTTAGTTAGAAAAACATAGACTGCATCAATCGTCAGTTAGTTGACAGTTGTACAAGATTAAATCGTATTATATTTTCTGAGAATAAAAATTATATAGACTTAACTAGAACACTTGTCAAGTGTTGTGCTGGTTTTGTATGTCTGTGTGTATCTCAGTTTCACGATAGGATATTATTTTTAAAAAAAATTTTTAAAGCACTACATATTCGTCTCAAAACAATCACCTTAATGGCATCTAATTTTCACGAAAACATTTTTTACTTCCATCATTATATCCCCATAAAATATATGCACTCGATTTCTGTTTCACAATGTCGATAGAAAATTGCTGCTTATATTACTTTTTTGTGGTTTTTGTGAATAACTATCCTGTATTATGCCGTGTAATTACATTTTCTTTTCTCATTCTATGGATATTTATACGTATGTATGTATGTAACATACATACATACGAGTACCTACTTCATATATATGTATATCCTGAGTTGCCTATCGATTTAATAGAAGAAACGGTTTGTCAGTATTCACAGAAAACACTTTATTTTGATTAACGTCAAATGTACCTTTAATATTCATAAATGTTGATTTATCGTTACGTCGGTCATATTTAATGATTGAAAGCTAGTATAGAGAGTAACTTAATTACATATGCACATATAAGAGTGAACAGTATTGGACTTACTGACATGATTGTATTCATTAAACCAAGTGCGCATTTTATAGTAGTCGTATAATATCTACCAAAATATCATTCATAAAGAAAAGTATAAAAAATTAAATTACCACAATTTACTTCAAATACGTCCTACATACTTTCATATTTATTTTTGGACGATGCATTGGCGCACTAACAACTTAACTCAACAAACAACAAAAAAATAGATTCAAATTTATTCTGATGTAATCGCATCCACTCCTCCCACGTATTTGATGTTCTTTTTTCTGGAATAACTTCCTTTATAAAGTTATACTAGTTGACCCCACCCAAACTCTTCGAGTTTGGTCTAAGCTGACCCATCCCAAGTATTCGAATTTAGACTGAACTCTTCCGGCCCACCGACCAGCATTTCCGCTAATCTTAACCCGCTCCACAACTTTTAAGCGTCTTCAAGGTAGCTAAGCTAATTCAGAAACCAGCGCCACCTCTAAAATTATTTATATAACAGTAGCCCTGAGTACCTACAATAATATACACGAAACATGCGTGCATTCTGTTAATCTAAACTCCCTCAATAACTTTTAAGTGTGTTAAACACTACTCGGCCTACGGCCTCGATACTTATTTTATATTTTGTCGATTTTTTTCACGAACCATTTTAATAAATGTCAATGGCGTTCTATGTAGAAACGCTATTTACTTTACACACTGTAAAGTATGACCGTTTCATTACCAGTTACCCTGTATGTTGGTTGACCAATTTTTTAGTGTGTTAAAAATTATTTGGGAAACGCTCTCTTTTTATCCCATCGTACTTACTCTTATTCGTTTGAAAATAAATAATAATGATAATATTACTTATAATAAAATCAAAATACCGTTGATCTCTTAAATACTTAGATAGAGGTATCCCTGTATATATTTTCTACTTCGTACAGATTTTTAATCGACAGAATATGTCGAGAAGGTGTCCCAGCTAATGAACTACTAAAATGAAAAAAAAAAATTGTTATACGAATTGAGCAGTATGAAAGCAATGTGCATACTTATTTTATTTTTAATCGATTTTTTTCACGGACTATTTCAATAAATCAATGGCATTCTATGTAGAAACGCTCTTTATTTTACATAACTGTAAAGTATGGTCGCTTCATTAGCAGTTACCCGGTATACTTGCTGAATTATGAATTTAAGTCATCATTCTACGATTTATACATTTTATCAAACAGAGTATTGACAAATGTGTTTATCAATATTTTTAATATCGTTGGGAAGAAATTAAATTTTCCCAGTAATAATATGAAAAGAACTAATAAACTCTATAACCTTCTAAGTGTAAAAGTCCGTCTTGACAGTTCAAATTTTGATCGCAGACGCGCTAACGTCAACGATTTATTATGAGAGCCGCCTAATGATTTTTGCTATAGTTATTAAAGATGGTATTTTGTACGTATTTTAACGTATTTAATTTTTAAATATATTTTTTTGGTAATAAGTAAATTACGTCATGTACTATTTTTTCCATTATTTTACGTAATGAGGTTTTGACGATTACAATTTGACTTTTCACGTTTCGCGTTAGATGTATTTTTTCAACTATTTTCATTAATAATAACGGAATATATTATTTATAGGTGAAATGTGTATCTATTACTATATTGACAAATGTTTTTAACATGACGTATATACTTATATTTTTGAAGAGATAACATGTGTTCAGAAATACCATAATATTCAAATTGCGCGCTTGATACCTTGCACTAAACATATATACGTCAGATATGCTGCCATCTATTAAGATACAATTAAGTTATTTGGTAAAGTGCAGTTATATCTACGATTATTTAATTAATCTCAATATTATATGTATATATTATCTTAATGACAATCACAAAATGTTTTACCGAAAAATCAACTCATGATCTCGATGTAAACGCAGAATAAAAAGTCCGTCTTGACAGTTCAAATTTTGACGGCAGTGGGGCTAACGGAGGCCGCCTACGATTTATTGTGAGAGCCGGGAAAGGTTTAAAGATGGTATTTTGTACGTGGTAGGTACCTAATAAACGTATTTAACGTATTTATTATTTAAATATATTTTTTTCGTAATAAATAAAAGGTGAAATGTAGTATTTCTTTATTTATTTTACGTAATGAAGTTATAAACGCTTATAATTCGATATTTCTTTCAAGTTTTTTATTTAATAATAACGGAATATATTATTTATAGATGAAATGTGTATCTAATAGAATATTGACAATTGTGTTTATCATGACATATATATCTGTATATTTAGAGAGGCAGCATGTTTTAAGTTATTTCGTAATATTCAAATCGCGCGCCTGCTATATTTGTCTTCTCGCAGTGTTCTAAATAGTTTAAAAGAAAAAATCACTAACGTCCTTGATTAAAAAGCTGTCGGATTACGTATTACAGTAACAAATAAGTCCTTACGGGTAACTGTATAGGTGTTAATGTACAAATATTAAATAAATCTCGTAATTTTTAGAAGAGAGGAAATTTGTTAGGAATTTCAATGTTTACCTGTCAAAGTCGTTGACTACAGATCTTTTTTTTTTTTTTTTTTTTTTTTTTTTTGCTGGACGTAGCGGGATCGTATATTAGTCGTCATGATAAAAAGAAAACTTCATATGAACATATGACCTAAAGGTCTTAGCTTTTGAGATACAGGGTGATAAAGTTTTCGAAAATAAATAGTTTTTTTTTTTGCTGAGGTAGCGGGACCGTATACTACTCGTCATGTTAAAGAGAAAACTTCATATGAACATATGACCTAAAGGTCTTAACTTTTGAGATACAGGGTGATAAAGTTTTCGAAAATAAATAGTTTTTTATTAATTCCTGTAATACCACTTTAGATATTTTAATGAAACGTGGTATACGTGTAGTATGTATCAAGAGGCATTATTGAGTGTTCCCCATTTTTTTAATTCCACCAGTGGCGTTCGTACGGAATTTCAGCTACCTACTTTGACAGACGTTTAGGTCACACGTTCATATATAAGTTTATATAAGTTTCCTTTTTAAAATACATCATAAAATCGTTCCCTAAAATATTGACATTCAATTTCCCCTGAATGTATACAAATAAGACTTTTTAGCTCTTTCGAAAATATGTAGATATATACTTAGTATAATCTCGATAATACACTGACATACAGATAATTAAACTATTCTTACTTGTTTCATATTTTTAAATTACTTTTAGACATGGAGAGATGTTTGTAATTATTACTACTTGTGGTATTTATTGAACCACAAAATAAGAAACGATTTTTAGTATAAATAATAACGTTTTTCCAATCGGACAATTGTAAAAAATTGGAAATTCTTTAACGCATTTAATGATTCATCGTGTTTTTTTAATTATTATTTCTTGTGTTTCGTCGCCGTTGAAATGAAGACTTCTTTATTTTATATATTATTCTTTTCAATCATTAATAAAAAAAAACAAAAAACCAAAGAAAAAAACCATAGTATCCCTCGTCGAGATTTGAACGCCGTACCTCTAGCGCCGTGGGCCACCGTCCGTTCCGATGCGCCACAGGAGCTCGTAAATTCGAGATATCATATTCTCATATAGAAATATCTAGTACCTATCTGTTTTGAGGAATTTTGGCGACGTTTATCAAAAAATAAGCGGTTTAGAAAGGCGTTGGAACTTTGAAATTTTGGAAATCGTCATTATAAATACGGCCGGTTCGGCGGTCACGTCTGGGAAAGCGTCGTCTTATTGGGCGTCGGCGCCCCGACGCTGTATTTTTTAGTTTTAATCGGAAAAAATTTTTTTCCCCAAAATAACCAAGTACTCGTCGAGGAGAATATGTTCGGACATGAATAGTTTTGGCGTAGCGTTAACCGTTCGGGAGATAAACGCGAATTTCCCACTAATCTGAAAACATCGGGAAATGTCAAGGTCAGTTCGCCGGAAAACCTAGCCATTTGTATAGAACAATCCTTTAGGCGTCTATCGACACCCTACGTGTTGATTTTCCTCCTTCCGTAAGGTCGCAGGAGGGACGCCCAATCAACTCTACAATCACCAATTAGTATAGTAAAAGAGCGGAATATGGCTGTCTTGATTGAATAAAACCCGCTATACAGGCACTTTCCAAAATGAATGTCCATATTTCAGGGAAGGGTTTTTTTTTTTTTTTTTTGCTGGACGTAGCGGGATCGTATATTAGTCGTCATGATAAAAAGAAAACTTCATATGAACATATGACCTAAAGGTCTTAGCTTTTGAGATACAGGGTGATAAAGTTTTCGAAAATAAATAGTTTTTTTTTTTGCTGAGGTAGCGGGACCGTATACTACTCGTCATGTTAAAGAGAAAACTTCATATGAACATATGACCTAAAGGTCTTAACTTTTGAGATACAGGGTGATAAAGTTTTCGAAAATAAATAGTTTTTTATTAATTCCTGTAATACCACTTTAGATATTTTAATGAAACGTGGTATACGTGTAGTATGTATCAAGAGGCATTATTGAGTGTTCCCCATTTTTTTTTAATTCCACCAGTGGCGTTCGTACGGAATTTCAGCTACCTACTTTGACAGACGTTTAGGTCACACGTTCATATATAAGTTTATATAAGTTTCCTTTTTAAAATACATCATAAAATCGTTCCCTAAAATATTGACATTCAATTTCCCTGAATGTATACAAATAAGACTTTTTAGCTCTTTCGAAAATATGTAGATATATACTTAGTATAATCTCGATAATACACTGACATACAGATAATTAAACTATTCTTACTTGTTTCATATTTTTAAATTACTTTTAGACATGGAGAGATGTTTGTAATTATTACTACTTGTGGTATTTATTGAACCACAAAATAAGAAACGATTTTTAGTATAAATAATAACGTTTTTCCAATCGGACAATTGTAAAAAATTGGAAATTCTTTAACGCATTTAATGATTCATCGTGTTTTTTTAATTATTATTTCTTGTGTTTCGTCGCCGTTGAAATGAAGACTTCTTTATTTTATATATTATTCTTTTCAATCATTAATAAAAAAAAACAAAAAACCAAAGAAAAAAACCATAGTATCCCTCGTCGAGATTTGAACGCCGTACCTCTAGCGCCGTGGGCCACCGTCCGTTCCGATGCGCCACAGGAGCTCGTAAATTCGAGATATCATATTCTCATATAGAAATATCTAGTACCTATCTGTTTTGAGGAATTTTGGCGACGTTTATCAAAAAATAAGCGGTTTAGAAAGGCGTTGGAACTTTGAAATTTTGGAAATCGTCATTATAAATACGGCCGGTTCGGCGGTCACGTCTGGGAAAGCGTCGTCTTATTGGGCGTCGGCGCCCCGACGCTGTATTTTTTTAGTTTTAATCGGAAAAAATTTTTTTTCCCCAAAATAACCAAGTACTCGTCGAGGAGAATATGTTCGGACATGAATAGTTTTGGCGTAGCGTTAACCGTTCGGGAGATAAACGCGAATTTCCCACTAATCTGAAAACATCGGGAAATGTCAAGGTCAGTTCGCCGGAAAACCTAGCCATTTGTATA
>CM043015.1:192517149-192621071 GCA_023690525.1 Holotrichia oblita
TAGGCGTCTATCGACACCCTACGTGTTGATTTTCCTCCTTCCGTAAGGTCGCAGGAGGGACGCCCAATCAACTCTACAATCACCAATTAGTATAGTAAAAGAGCGGAATATGGCTGTCTTGATTGAATAAAACCCGCTATACAGGCACTTTCCAAAATGAATGTCCATATTTCAGGGAAGGGTTTTTTTTTTTTTTTGCTGGACGTAGCGGGATCGTATATTAGTCGTCATGATAAAAAGAAAACTTCATATGAACATATGACCTAAAGGTCTTAGCTTTTGAGATACAGGGTGATAAAGTTTTCGAAAATAAATAGTTTTTTTTTTTTTTGCTGAGGTAGCGGGACCGTATACTACTCGTCATGTTAAAGAGAAAACTTCATATGAACATATGACCTAAAGGTCTTAACTTTTGAGATACAGGGTGATAAAGTTTTCGAAAATAAATAGTTTTTTATTAATTCCTGTAATACCACTTTAGATATTTTAATGAAACGTGGTATACGTGTAGTATGTATCAAGAGGCATTATTGAGTGTTCCCCATTTTTTTTTAATTCCACCAGTGGCGTTCGTACGGAATTTCAGCTACCTACTTTGACAGACGTTTAGGTCACACGTTCATATATAAGTTTATATAAGTTTCCTTTTTAAAATACATCATAAAATCGTTCCCTAAAATATTGACATTCAATTTCCCCTGAATGTATACAAATAAGACTTTTTAGCTCTTTCGAAAATATGTAGATATATACTTAGTATAATCTCGATAATACACTGACATACAGATAATTAAACTATTCTTACTTGTTTCATATTTTTAAATTACTTTTAGACATGGAGAGATGTTTGTAATTATTACTACTTGTGGTATTTATTGAACCACAAAATAAGAAACGATTTTTAGTATAAATAATAACGTTTTTCCAATCGGACAATTGTAAAAAATTGGAAATTCTTTAACGCATTTAATGATTCATCGTGTTTTTTTAATTATTATTTCTTGTGTTTCGTCGCCGTTGAAATGAAGACTTCTTTATTTTATATATTATTCTTAACCAAAGAAAAAACCATAGTATCCCTCGTCGAGATTTGAACGCCGTACCTCTAGCGCCGTGGGCCACCGTCCGTTCCGATGCGCCACAGGAGCTCGTAAATTCGAGATATCATATTCTCATATAGAAATATCTAGTACCTATCTGTTTTGAGGAATTTTGGCGACGTTTATCAAAAAATAAGCGGTTTAGAAAGGCGTTGGAACTTTGAAATTTTGGAAATCGTCATTATAAATACGGCCGGTTCGGCGGTCACGTCTGGGAAAGCGTCGTCTTATTGGGCGTCGGCGCCCCGACGCTGTATTTTTTAGTTTTAATCGGAAAAAATTTTTTTCCCCAAAATAACCAAGTACTCGTCGAGGAGAATATGTTCGGACATGAATAGTTTTGGCGTAGCGTTAACCGTTCGGGAGATAAACGCGAATTTCCCACTAATCTGAAAACATCGGGAAATGTCAAGGTCAGTTCGCCGGAAAACCTAGCCATTTGTATAGAACAATCCTTTAGGCGTCTATCGACACCCTACGTGTTGATTTTCCTCCTTCCGTAAGGTCGCAGGAGGGACGCCCAATCAACTCTACAATCACCAATTAGTATAGTAAAAGAGCGGAATATGGCTGTCTTGATTGAATAAAACCCGCTATACAGGCACTTTCCAAAATGAATGTCCATATTTCAGGGAAGGGTTTTTTTTTTTTTTTTTTTGCTGGACGTAGCGGGATCGTATATTAGTCGTCATGATAAAAAGAAAACTTCATATGAACATATGACCTAAAGGTCTTAGCTTTTGAGATACAGGGTGATAAAGTTTTCGAAAATAAATAGTTTTTTTTTTTTTTTGGACGTAGCGGGATCGTATACTACTCGCTGGACGTAGCGGGACCGTATACTACTCGTCATGTTAAAGAGAAAACTTCATATGAACATATGACCTAAAGGTCTTAACTTTTGAGATACAGGGTGATAAAGTTTTCGAAAATAAATAGTTTTTTATTAATTCCTGTAATACCACTTTAGATATTTTAATGAAACGTGGTATACGTGTAGTATGTATCAAGAGGCATTATTGAGTGTTCCCCATTTTTTTTTAATTCCACCAGTGGCGTTCGTACGGAATTTCAGCTACCTACTTTGACAGACGTTTAGGTCACACGTTCATATATAAGTTTATATAAGTTTCCTTTTTAAATACATCATAAAATCGTTCCCTAAAATATTGACATTCAATTTCCCCTGAATGTATACAAATAAGACTTTTTAGCTCTTTCGAAAATATGTAGATATATACTTAGTATAATCTCGATAATACACTGACATACAGATAATTAAACTATTCTTACTTGTTTCATATTTTTAAATTACTTTTAGACATGGAGAGATGTTTGTAATTATTACTACTTGTGGTATTTATTGAACCACAAAATAAGAAACGATTTTTAGTATAAATAATAACGTTTTTCCAATCGGACAATTGTAAAAAATTGGAAATTCTTTAACGCATTTAATGATTCATCGTGTTTTTTTAATTATTATTTCTTGTGTTTCGTCGCCGTTGAAATGAAGACTTCTTTATTTTATATATTATTCTTTTCAATCATTAATAAAAAAAAACAAAAAACCAAAGAAAAAAAACCATAGTATCCCTCGTCGAGATTTGAACGCCGTACCTCTAGCGCCGTGGGCCACCGTCCGTTCCGATGCGCCACAGGAGCTCGTAAATTCGAGATATCATATTCTCATATAGAAATATCTAGTACCTATCTGTTTTGAGGAATTTTGGCGACGTTTATCAAAAAATAAGCGGTTTAGAAAGGCGTTGGAACTTTGAAATTTTGGAAATCGTCATTATAAATACGGCCGGTTCGGCGGTCACGTCTGGGAAAGCGTCGTCTTATTGGGCGTCGGCGCCCCGACGCTGTATTTTTTAGTTTTAATCGGAAAAAATTTTTTTCCCCAAAATAACCAAGTACTCGTCGAGGAGAATATGTTCGGACATGAATAGTTTTGGCGTAGCGTTAACCGTTCGGGAGATAAACGCGAATTTCCCACTAATCTGAAAACATCGGGAAATGTCAAGGTCAGTTCGCCGGAAAACCTAGCCATTTGTATAGAACAATCCTTTAGGCGTCTATCGACACCCTACGTGTTGATTTTCCTCCTTCCGTAAGGTCGCAGGAGGGACGCCCAATCAACTCTACAATCACCAATTAGTATAGTAAAAGAGCGGAATATGGCTGTCTTGATTGAATAAAACCCGCTATACAGGCACTTTCCAAAATGAATGTCCATATTTCAGGGAAGGGTTTTTTTTTTTTTTTTTTGCTGGACGTAGCGGGATCGTATATTAGTCGTCATGATAAAAAGAAAACTTCATATGAACATATGACCTAAAGGTCTTAGCTTTTGAGATACAGGGTGATAAAGTTTTCGAAAATAAATAGTTTTTTTTTTTTGCTGGACGTAGCGGGATCGTATACTACTCGTCATGTTAAAGAGAAAACTTCATATGAACATATGACCTAAAGGTCTTAACTTTTGAGATACAGGGTGATAAAGTTTTCGAAAATAAATAGTTTTTTATTAATTCCTGTAATACCACTTTAGATATTTTAATGAAACGTGGTATACGTGTAGTATGTATCAAGAGGCATTATTGAGTGTTCCCCATTTTTTTTTAATTCCACCAGTGGCGTTCGTACGGAATTTCAGCTACCTACTTTGACAGACGTTTAGGTCACACGTTCATATATAAGTTTATATAAGTTTCCTTTTTAAAATACATCATAAAATCGTTCCCTAAAATATTGACATTCAATTTCCCCTGAATGTATACAAATAAGACTTTTTAGCTCTTTCGAAAATATGTAGATATATACTTAGTATAATCTCGATAATACACTGACATACAGATAATTAAACTATTCTTACTTGTTTCATATTTTTAAATTACTTTTAGACATGGAGAGATGTTTGTAATTATTACTACTTGTGGTATTTATTGAACCACAAAATAAGAAACGATTTTTAGTATAAATAATAACGTTTTTCCAATCGGACAATTGTAAAAAATTGGAAATTCTTTAACGCATTTAATGATTCATCGTGTTTTTTTAATTATTATTTCTTGTGTTTCGTCGCCGTTGAAATGAAGACTTCTTTATTTTATATATTATTCTTTTCAATCATTAATAAAAAAAAACAAAAAACCAAAGAAAAAAACCATAGTATCCCTCGTCGAGATTTGAACGCCGTACCTCTAGCGCCGTGGGCCACCGTCCGTTCCGATGCGCCACAGGAGCTCGTAAATTCGAGATATCATATTCTCATATAGAAATATCTAGTACCTATCTGTTTTGAGGAATTTTGGCGACGTTTATCAAAAAATAAGCGGTTTAGAAAGGCGTTGGAACTTTGAAATTTTGGAAATCGTCATTATAAATACGGCCGGTTCGGCGGTCACGTCTGGGAAAGCGTCGTCTTATTGGGCGTCGGCGCCCCGACGCTGTATTTTTTAGTTTTAATCGGAAAAAATTTTTTTCCCCAAAATAACCAAGTACTCGTCGAGGAGAATATGTTCGGACATGAATAGTTTTGGCGTAGCGTTAACCGTTCGGGAGATAAACGCGAATTTCCCACTAATCTGAAAACATCGGGAAATGTCAAGGTCAGTTCGCCGGAAAACCTAGCCATTTGTATAGAACAATCCTTTAGGCGTCTATCGACACCCTACGTGTTGATTTTCCTCCTTCCGTAAGGTCGCAGGAGGGACGCCCAATCAACTCTACAATCACCAATTAGTATAGTAAAAGAGCGGAATATGGCTGTCTTGATTGAATAAAACCCGCTATACAGGCACTTTCCAAAATGAATGTCCATATTTCAGGGAAGGGTTTTTTTTTTTTTTTTTTTTTGCTGGACGTAGCGGGATCGTATATTAGTCGTCATGATAAAAAGAAAACTTCATATGAACATATGACCTAAAGGTCTTAGCTTTTGAGATACAGGGTGATAAAGTTTTCGAAAATAAATAGTTTTTTTTTTTTGCTGGACGTAGCGGGATCGTATACTACTCGTCATGTTAAAGAGAAAACTTCATATGAACATATGACCTAAAGGTCTTAACTTTTGAGATACAGGGTGATAAAGTTTTCGAAAATAAATAGTTTTTTATTAATTCCTGTAATACCACTTTAGATATTTTAATGAAACGTGGTATACGTGTAGTATGTATCAAGAGGCATTATTGAGTGTTCCCCATTTTTTTTTAATTCCACCAGTGGCGTTCGTACGGAATTTCAGCTACCTACTTTGACAGACGTTTAGGTCACACGTTCATATATAAGTTTATATAAGTTTCCTTTTTAAAATACATCATAAAATCGTTCCCTAAAATATTGACATTCAATTTCCCCTGAATGTATACAAATAAGACTTTTTAGCTCTTTCGAAAATATGTAGATATATACTTAGTATAATCTCGATAATACACTGACATACAGATAATTAAACTATTCTTACTTGTTTCATATTTTTAAATTACTTTTAGACATGGAGAGATGTTTGTAATTATTACTACTTGTGGTATTTATTGAACCACAAAATAAGAAACGATTTTTAGTATAAATAATAACGTTTTTCCAATCGGACAATTGTAAAAAATTGGAAATTCTTTAACGCATTTAATGATTCATCGTGTTTTTTTAATTATTATTTCTTGTGTTTCGTCGCCGTTGAAATGAAGACTTCTTTATTTTATATATTATTCTTTTCAATCATTAATAAAAAAAAACAAAAAACCAAAGAAAAAAACCATAGTATCCCTCGTCGAGATTTGAACGCCGTACCTCTAGCGCCGTGGGCCACCGTCCGTTCCGATGCGCCACAGGAGCTCGTAAATTCGAGATATCATATTCTCATATAGAAATATCTAGTACCTATCTGTTTTGAGGAATTTTGGCGACGTTTATCAAAAAATAAGCGGTTTAGAAAGGCGTTGGAACTTTGAAATTTTGGAAATCGTCATTATAAATACGGCCGGTTCGGCGGTCACGTCTGGGAAAGCGTCGTCTTATTGGGCGTCGGCGCCCCGACGCTGTATTTTTTAGTTTTAATCGGAAAAAATTTTTTTTCCCCAAAATAACCAAGTACTCGTCGAGGAGAATATGTTCGGACATGAATAGTTTTGGCGTAGCGTTAACCGTTCGGGAGATAAACGCGAATTTCCCACTAATCTGAAAACATCGGGAAATGTCAAGGTCAGTTCGCCGGAAAACCTAGCCATTTGTATAGAACAATCCTTTAGGCGTCTATCGACACCCTACGTGTTGATTTTCCTCCTTCCGTAAGGTCGCAGGAGGGACGCCCAATCAACTCTACAATCACCAATTAGTATAGTAAAAGAGCGGAATATGGCTGTCTTGATTGAATAAAACCCGCTATACAGGCACTTTCCAAAATGAATGTCCATATTTCAGGGAAGGGTTTTTTTTTTTTTTGCTGGACGTAGCGGGATCGTATATTAGTCGTCATGATGATAAAAAGAAAACTTCATATGAACATATGACCTAAAGGTCTTAGCTTTTGAGAAGAAAACTTCATATGAACATATGACCTAAAGGTCTTAGCTTTTGAGATACAGGGTGATAAAGTTTTCGAAAATAAATAGTTTTTTTTTTTTTTGCTGGACGTAGCGGGATCGTATACTACTCGTCATGTTAAAGAGAAAACTTCATATGAACATATGACCTAAAGGTCTTAACTTTTGAGATACAGGGTGATAAAGTTTTCGAAAATAAATAGTTTTTTATTAATTCCTGTAATACCACTTTAGATATTTTAATGAAACGTGGTATACGTGTAGTATGTATCAAGAGGCATTATTGAGTGTTCCCCATTTTTTTTTAATTCCACCAGTGGCGTTCGTACGGAATTTCAGCTACCTACTTTGACAGACGTTTAGGTCACACGTTCATATATAAGTTTATATAAGTTTCCTTTTTAAAATACATCATAAAATCGTTCCCTAAAATATTGACATTCAATTTCCCCTGAATGTATACAAATAAGACTTTTTAGCTCTTTCGAAAATATGTAGATATATACTTAGTATAATCTCGATAATACACTGACATACAGATAATTAAACTATTCTTACTTGTTTCATATTTTTAAATTACTTTTAGACATGGAGAGATGTTTGTAATTATTACTACTTGTGGTATTTATTGAACCACAAAATAAGAAACGATTTTTAGTATAAATAATAACGTTTTTCCAATCGGACAATTGTAAAAAATTGGAAATTCTTTAACGCATTTAATGATTCATCGTGTTTTTTTAATTATTATTTCTTGTGTTTCGTCGCCGTTGAAATGAAGACTTCTTTATTTTATATATTATTCTTTTCAATCATTAATAAAAAAAAACAAAAAACCAAAGAAAAAAACCATAGTATCCCTCGTCGAGATTTGAACGCCGTACCTCTAGCGCCGTGGGCCACCGTCCGTTCCGATGCGCCACAGGAGCTCGTAAATTCGAGATATCATATTCTCATATAGAAATATCTAGTACCTATCTGTTTTGAGGAATTTTGGCGACGTTTATCAAAAAATAAGCGGTTTAGAAAGGCGTTGGAACTTTGAAATTTTGGAAATCGTCATTATAAATACGGCCGGTTCGGCGGTCACGTCTGGGAAAGCGTCGTCTTATTGGGCGTCGGCGCCCCGACGCTGTATTTTTTAGTTTTAATCGGAAAAAATTTTTTTTCCCCAAAATAACCAAGTACTCGTCGAGGAGAATATGTTCGGACATGAATAGTTTTGGCGTAGCGTTAACCGTTCGGGAGATAAACGCGAATTTCCCACTAATCTGAAAACATCGGGAAATGTCAAGGTCAGTTCGCCGGAAAACCTAGCCATTTGTATAGAACAATCCTTTAGGCGTCTATCGACACCCTACGTGTTGATTTTCCTCCTTCCGTAAGGTCGCAGGAGGGACGCCCAATCAACTCTACAATCACCAATTAGTATAGTAAAAGAGCGGAATATGGCTGTCTTGATTGAATAAAACCCGCTATACAGGCACTTTCAAAAATGAATGTCCATATTTCAGGGAAGGGTTTTTTTTTTTTTTTTTTTTTTTTGCTGGACGTAGCGGGATCGTATATTAGTCGTCATGATAAAAAGAAAACTTCATATGAACATATGACCTAAAGGTCTTAGCTTTTGAGATACAGGGTGATAAAGTTTTCGAAAATAAATAGTTTTTTTTTTTTTTTTCCTGGACGTAGTAGCGGGACCGTATACTACTCGTCATGTTAAAGAGAAAACTTCATATGAACATATGACCTAAAGGTCTTAACTTTTGAGATACAGGGTGATAAAGTTTTCGAAAATAAATAGTTTTTTATTAATTCCTGTAATACCACTTTAGATATTTTAATGAAACGTGGTATACGTGTAGTATGTATCAAGAGGCATTATTGAGTGTTCCCCATTTTTTTTTAATTCCACCAGTGGCGTTCGTACGGAATTTCAGCTACCTACTTTGACAGACGTTTAGGTCACACGTTCATATATAAGTTTATATAAGTTTCCTTTTTAAAATACATCATAAAATCGTTCCCTAAAATATTGACATTCAATTTCCCCTGAATGTATACAAATAAGACTTTTTAGCTCTTTCGAAAATATGTAGATATATACTTAGTATAATCTCGATAATACACTGACATACAGATAATTAAACTATTCTTACTTGTTTCATATTTTTAAATTACTTTTAGACATGGAGAGATGTTTGTAATTATTACTACTTGTGGTATTTATTGAACCACAAAATAAGAAACGATTTTTAGTATAAATAATAACGTTTTTCCAATCGGACAATTGTAAAAAATTGGAAATTCTTTAACGCATTTAATGATTCATCGTGTTTTTTTAATTATTATTTCTTGTGTTTCGTCGCCGTTGAAATGAAGACTTCTTTATTTTATATATTATTCTTTTCAATCATTAATAAAAAAAAACAAAAAACCAAAGAAAAAAACCATAGTATCCCTCGTCGAGATTTGAACGCCGTACCTCTAGCGCCGTGGGCCACCGTCCGTTCCGATGCGCCACAGGAGCTCGTAAATTCGAGATATCATATTCTCATATAGAAATATCTAGTACCTATCTGTTTTGAGGAATTTTGGCGACGTTTATCAAAAAATAAGCGGTTTAGAAAGGCGTTGGAACTTTGAAATTTTGGAAATCGTCATTATAAATACGGCCGGTTCGGCGGTCACGTCTGGGAAAGCGTCGTCTTATTGGGCGTCGGCGCCCCGACGCTGTATTTTTTAGTTTTAATCGGAAAAAATTTTTTTTCCCCAAAATAACCAAGTACTCGTCGAGGAGAATATGTTCGGACATGAATAGTTTTGGCGTAGCGTTAACCGTTCGGGAGATAAACGCGAATTTCCCACTAATCTGAAAACATCGGGAAATGTCAAGGTCAGTTCGCCGGAAAACCTAGCCATTTGTATAGAACAATCCTTTAGGCGTCTATCGACACCCTACGTGTTGATTTTCCTCCTTCCGTAAGGTCGCAGGAGGGACGCCCAATCAATCAACTCAAATCACCAATTAGTATAGTAAAAGAGCGGAATATGGCTGTCTTGATTGAATAAAACCCGCTATACAGGCACTTTCCAAAATGAATGTCCATATTTCAGGGAAGGGTTTTTTTTTTTTTTTTTTTTTTGCTGGACGTAGCGGGATCGTATATTAGTCGTCATGATAAAAAGAAAACTTCATATGAACATATGACCTAAAGGTCTTAGCTTTTGAGATACAGGGTGATAAAGTTTTCGAAAATAAATAGTTTTTTTTTTTTTTGCTGGACGTAGCGGGATCGTATACTACTCGTCATGTTAAAGAGAAAACTTCATATGAACATATGACCTAAAGGTCTTAACTTTTGAGATACAGGGTGATAAAGTTTTCGAAAATAAATAGTTTTTTATTAATTCCTGTAATACCACTTTAGATATTTTAATGAAACGTGGTATACGTGTAGTATGTATCAAGAGGCATTATTGAGTGTTCCCCATTTTTTTTTAATTCCACCAGTGGCGTTCGTACGGAATTTCAGCTACCTACTTTGACAGACGTTTAGGTCACACGTTCATATATAAGTTTATATAAGTTTCCTTTTTAAAATACATCATAAAATCGTTCCCTAAAATATTGACATTCAATTTCCCCTGAATGTATACAAATAAGACTTTTTAGCTCTTTCGAAAATATGTAGATATATACTTAGTATAATCTCGATAATACACTGACATACAGATAATTAAACTATTCTTACTTGTTTCATATTTTTAAATTACTTTTAGACATGGAGAGATGTTTGTAATTATTACTACTTGTGGTATTTATTGAACCACAAAATAAGAAACGATTTTTAGTATAAATAATAACGTTTTTCCAATCGGACAATTGTAAAAAATTGGAAATTCTTTAACGCATTTAATGATTCATCGTGTTTTTTTAATTATTATTTCTTGTGTTTCGTCGCCGTTGAAATGAAGACTTCTTTATTTTATATATTATTCTTTTCAATCATTAAAAAAAAAAAAAAAAAACCAAAGAAAAAAACCATAGTATCCCTCGTCGAGATTTGAACGCCGTACCTCTAGCGCCGTGGGCCACCGTCCGTTCCGATGCGCCACAGGAGCTCGTAAATTCGAGATATCATATTCTCATATAGAAATATCTAGTACCTATCTGTTTTGAGGAATTTTGGCGACGTTTATCAAAAAATAAGCGGTTTAGAAAGGCGTTGGAACTTTGAAATTTTGGAAATCGTCATTATAAATACGGCCGGTTCGGCGGTCACGTCTGGGAAAGCGTCGTCTTATTGGGCGTCGGCGCCCCGACGCTGTATTTTTTAGTTTTAATCGGAAAAAATTTTTTCCCCAAAATAACCAAGTACTCGTCGAGGAGAATATGTTCGGACATGAATAGTTTTGGCGTAGCGTTAACCGTTCGGGAGATAAACGCGAATTTCCCACTAATCTGAAAACATCGGGAAATGTCAAGGTCAGTTCGCCGGAAAACCTAGCCATTTGTATAGAACAATCCTTTAGGCGTCTATCGACACCCTACGTGTTGATTTTCCTCCTTCCGTAAGGTCGCAGGAGGGACGCCCAATCAACTCTACAATCACCAATTAGTATAGTAAAAGAGCGGAATATGGCTGTCTTGATTGAATAAAACCCGCTATACAGGCACTTTCCAAAATGAATGTCCATATTTCAGGGAAGGGTTTTTTTTTTTTTTTTTTTATGCTGGACGTAGCGGGATCGTATATTAGTCGTCATGATAAAAAGAAAACTTCATATGAACATATGACCTAAAGGTCTTAGCTTTTGAGATACAGGGTGATAAAGTTTTCGAAAATAAATAGTTTTTTTTTTTTTTGCTGGACGTAGCGGGATCGTATACTACTCGTCATGTTAAAGAGAAAACTTCATATGAACATATGACCTAAAGGTCTTAACTTTTGAGATACAGGGTGATAAAGTTTTCGAAAATAAATAGTTTTTTATTAATTCCTGTAATACCACTTTAGATATTTTAATGAAACGTGGTATACGTGTAGTATGTATCAAGAGGCATTATTGAGTGTTCCCCATTTTTTTTTAATTCCACCAGTGGCGTTCGTACGGAATTTCAGCTACCTACTTTGACAGACGTTTAGGTCACACGTTCATATATAAGTTTATATAAGTTTCCTTTTTAAAATACATCATAAAATCGTTCCCTAAAATATTGACATTCAATTTCCCCTGAATGTATACAAATAAGACTTTTTAGCTCTTTCGAAAATATGTAGATATATACTTAGTATAATCTCGATAATACACTGACATACAGATAATTAAACTATTCTTACTTGTTTCATATTTTTAAATTACTTTTAGACATGGAGAGATGTTTGTAATTATTACTACTTGTGGTATTTATTGAACCACAAAATAAGAAACGATTTTTAGTATAAATAATAACGTTTTTCCAATCGGACAATTGTAAAAAATTGGAAATTCTTTAACGCATTTAATGATTCATCGTGTTTTTTTAATTATTATTTCTTGTGTTTCGTCGCCGTTGAAATGAAGACTTCTTTATTTTATATATTATTCTTTTCAATCATTAATAAAAAAAAACAAAAAACCAAAGAAAAAAAACCATAGTATCCCTCGTCGAGATTTGAACGCCGTACCTCTAGCGCCGTGGGCCACCGTCCGTTCCGATGCGCCACAGGAGCTCGTAAATTCGAGATATCATATTCTCATATAGAAATATCTAGTACCTATCTGTTTTGAGGAATTTTGGCGACGTTTATCAAAAAATAAGCGGTTTAGAAAGGCGTTGGAACTTTGAAATTTTGGAAATCGTCATTATAAATACGGCCGGTTCGGCGGTCACGTCTGGGAAAGCGTCGTCTTATTGGGCGTCGGCGCCCCGACGCTGTATTTTTTAGTTTTAATCGGAAAAAATTTTTTTTCCCCAAAATAACCAAGTACTCGTCGAGGAGAATATGTTCGGACATGAATAGTTTTGGCGTAGCGTTAACCGTTCGGGAGATAAACGCGAATTTCCCACTAATCTGAAAACATCGGGAAATGTCAAGGTCAGTTCGCCGGAAAACCTAGCCATTTGTATAGAACAATCCTTTAGGCGTCTATCGACACCCTACGTGTTGATTTTCCTCCTTCCGTAAGGTCGCAGGAGGGACGCCCAATCAACTCTACAATCACCAATTAGTATAGTAAACTAGTTGACCCCACCCAAACTCTTCGAGTTTGGTCTAAGCTGACCCATCCCAAGTATTCGAATTTAGACTGAACTCTTCCGGCCCACCGACCAGCATTTCCGCTAATCTTAACCCGACAGAATATGTCGAGGTGTCCCAGCTAATGAACTACTAAAATGAAAAAAAAAAAAAAAATTGTTATACGAATTGAGCAGTATGAAAGCAATGTGCATACTTATTTTATTTTTAATCGATTTTTTTCACGGACTATTTTAATAAATCAATGGCATTCTATGTAGAAACGCTCTTTATTTTACATATAAAGTATGGTCGCTTCATTAGCAGTTACCCTGTATACTTGCTGAATTATGAATTTAAGTCATCATTCTACAATTTATACATTTTATCAAACAGAGTATTGACAAATGTGTTTATCAATATTTTTAATATCGTTGGGAAGAAATTAAATTTTCCCGGTAGTAATATGAAAAGAACTAATAAACCCTATAACCTTCTAAGTGTAAAAATCCGTCTTGACAGTTCAAATTTTGATCGCAGACGCGCTAACGTCAACGATTTATTATGAGGGCCGCCTAATGATTATTGCTCTAGTTATTAAAGATGGTATTTTGTACGTAGACGTATTTTAACGTATTTAATTTTGAAATATATTTTTTTGGTAATAAGTAAATGACGTCACGTAGTATTTTTTCCATTATATTACGTAATGAGGTTTTGACGATTACAATTTGACTTTTCGCGTTTCGCGTTAGATGTATTTTTTCAACTATTTTTATTAATAATAACGGAATATATTATTTATAGGTAAAATGTGTATCTATTAGTATATTGACAAATGTTTTTAACATGACGTATATACTTATATTTTTGAAGAGATAACATGTGTTCAGAAATACCATAATATTCAAATTGAGCGCTTGATACATTGCACTAAACATGTATACCTCAGATATGCTGCCATCTATTAAGATACAATGAAGTTATTTGGTAAAGTGCAGTTATATCTACGATTATTTAATTAATCTCAATACTATATGTATATATTATCTTAATGACAATCACAAAATGTTTTACCGAAAAATCAACAACTCATGATCTCGATGTAAACGCAGAACAAAAAGTCCGTCTTGACAGTTCAAATTTTGTAGTATTTCTTTACTTATTTTACGTAATGAAGTTATGAACGCTTAAAATTCAATATTTCTTTCAAGTTTTTTATTTAATAATAACGGAATATATTATTTATAGGTGAAATGTGTATCTAATAGAATATTGACAAATGTGTTTATCACATACATATATATCTGTATATTTAGAGAGGCAGCATGTTTTAAGTTATTCCATAATATTCAAATTGCGCGCTTTCTCGCAGTGTAAATAGTTTAAAAGAAAAAATTTCTAACGGCCTTGATTAGGTATATTAAAAAGCTGTCGGATTACGTATTACAGTAACAAATACGTCCTTACGGGTAACTGTATAGGTGTTAAGGTACAAATATTAAATAAATCTCGTAATTTTTAGAAGAGAGGAAATTTGTTAGGAATTTCAATGTTTACCTGTCAAAGTCGTTGAGTGGACTTCTTTTTTTTTTTTTTTTTTGCTGACGTAGCGGCATCGCATACTACTCGTCATGATAAAAAGAAAACTTCATATGAACATATGACCTAATGTAGATATATATATAGTATAATCTCGATAATACACTGAACTATATACGATTTTAGTATAAGTAACGATGAGAATTATCAAAAAATAATAAGCGGTTTAGAAAGGCGTTGGAACATTGAAATTTTGGAAATCGTCGTAATAATTTATTATTTCATTTCTTGTTTGTACATTATTGTTTTCGTAAATATATATTTGTGGAAATAAAAAGATGGTATCAAAGAAGACTCCCTTACCTCTGTGAGCATGTGTAGGTTAAAGTAAAAAAAATAATGAAATATTATTTAATTATACATTTAATTAAAAATAGAATATTTTCGCAGTAACTCCTATTTTTTTATTTTTTGTTCCTTGTCGTAAATGAAAAATAAATTTTAACTATATTCCTCTATAAACAAAATAAAAAAAAAAACAGATACGTCGTAGAAGGGGTTTGAACCTAGTACCATCCGATTCGAAGACGAATACCTAAGCATCACGCCACCGGCGCTCGTATGAAAGGGTATCTTATATACGCGTATATGAATAATATATTTTCTAAAATCGAGTTTGGCAGAGGAAAATCAAAAAAATAAGCCGTTTAGAAGGGCGTTGGAATTTTGAAATTTTGACGATCGATATTGTTCACATGGGCAATTCGCTGGAGACGACCTGCAAGGCGACGCTAAATCGGACGCCGCCGCCGCGACGCAAAAAGATTTTAGTTTTAATCGGAAAAAAAAAATTTCCCGAAAATATCCAAGTACTCGCCGAGAAGAATATATTCGGACATAGATAGTTTTGGCGTAGCGTCAACCGTTCGGGAGATAAACGCGAATTTCCGACTAATCTGAAAACATCGGGAAAATTTAGCATCTAATCGCAAGGAAACCTAGCCTAAGGCACAGAAAAATCCTTCAGGCGTCTTTTGACACGCCCCTTTTCGAGTTTAGTCCTTCCGTAAGGTCCCAGGAGGGAGCCCCGTTTACCTCTACAATCACCAATTATTATAAGTAAAAGAGCGGAGTATGGCCGTCTTGATTTAATAAAACCCGCTATACAGGCTCTTTCCAAAATGAATGTCCATATTTCAGGGAACGATTTTTTTTTGCTGACGTAGCGGCATCGCATACTACTCGTCATGGTAAAAAGAAAACTTCATATGAACATATGACCTAAAGGTCTTAACTTTTGAGATACAGGGTGATAAAGTTTTCGAAAATAAATAGTTTTACATTAATTCCTGTAAAACTATGTATGTATCAAGAGGCATTATTGAGTGTTCCACATTTTTTTAATTCCACCAGTGGCGTTCGTACGGAATTTCAGCTACCTACTTTGACAGACGTTTAGGTCACACGTTCATATGAAGTTTTGTTTTTAAAATAGACTAAAAAATCGTTCCCTAAAATATTGACATTCAATTTCCCCTGTACATTGGAGAGCGGAGAAAAAAAATTGACCCCCTTAAAGACGCGCTGGAGAGATATAAAAAAAAATGTATGCAAAAAAGACTTTTTGACTCTTTCGAAAATATGTAGATATATATATAGTATAATCTCGATAATACACTGAACTATATACGATTTTAGTATAAGTAACGATGAGAATTATCAAAAAATAATAAGCGGTTTAGAAAGGCGTTGGAACATTGAAATTTTGGAAATCGTCGTAATAATTTATTATTTCATTCCTTGTTTGTACATTATTGTTTTCGTAAATATATATTTGTGGAAATAAAAAGATGGTATCAAAGAAGCCTCCCTTACCTCTGTGAGCATGTGTAGGTTAAAGTAAAAAAAAATAATGAAATATTATTTAATTATACATTTAATTAAAAATAGAATATTTTCGCAGTAACTCCTAATTCTTTTATTTTTTGTTCCTTGTCGTAAATGAAAAATAAATTTTAACTATATTCCTCTATAAACAAAATTAAAAAAAAAAACAGATACGTCGTAGAAGGGGGTTTGAACCTAGTACCATCCGATTCGAAGCCGAACACCTAAGCGTCACGCCACCGTCGCTCGTATGAAAGGGTATCTTATATACGCGTATATAAATAATATATTTTCTAAAATCGAGTTTGGCAGAGGAAAATCAAAAAAATAAGCCGTTTAGAAGGGCGTTGGAATTTTGAAATTTTGACGATCGATATTGTTCACATGGGCAATTCGCTGGAGACGACCTGCAAGGCGACGCTAAATCGGACGCCGCCGCCGCGACGCAAAAAGATTTTAGTTTTAATCGGAAAAAAAAAATTTCCCGAAAATATCCAAGTACTCGCCGAGAAGAATATATTCGGACATAGATAGTTTTGGCGTAGCGTCAACCGTTCGGGAGATAAACGCGAATTTCCGACTAATCTGAAAACATCCGGAAAATTTAGCATCTAATCGCAAGGAAACCTAGCCTAAGGCACAGAAAAATCCTTCAGGCGTCTTTTGACACCCCCCTTTTCGAGTTTAGTCCTTCCGTAAGGTCCCAGGAGGGAGCCCCGTTTACCTCTACAATCACCAATTATTATAAGTAAATTTGACATCTTTGTAGGTATACGATATAGGAAAACGAAGTTAAAAAAAAGTTTCGTGTTGTGTGCGTATATTTCCAGTTTGTAAGAAAGTTTCAGTTTCGAATTTGCTTTCACAGAGTAAAACATCTTAGTTCTTATGAGAAAACTTTATTTACTTCTATAAAACCCTTACGTTTTAATTAAGAAGTGAAGTAAAGTTTTTGTGTGAGTTACAATTGGGTCTAAACCTCTAAGTCTACAAATATTTAAAGTTAACGGGCTTAATGATTTAAAGATCTATGAATGATGGTACACGCAAGAAATTTAACCTAACTACTAAACTATTTATAATAAATAAATCTGTTGACAGATTCGAAGCATAGTAATTACATTTTATGGGGAATTTAATTAATAATTTGTTTTAGTTTTGTTAATTTTCAACAGGTTTTTCTACTGTAATTAAACATCTTGGCTTTTATGTCATAAGAAAACATTCACTGGACTCCAAACATCCCCTCTCATGTCTGGTACTCGATCTCTATCGCAAATAATGTAAAACCAACTTTCAGCGTCGAACCTGTCGCTAGTGACAACTACAGCTGTGCTGAAGCTCTGGTTTTGATCTAGTCTTTTCATTAAATACGGCAATACAATCTGATTACCATATCAGGAGTGATCAGAAGCTTTTAGAAACAATGTTGTTTTAAGGGAGAGGCTTCCTTATTTAAACGATTTTTTAATAGGGCTAGGGGAGGCATGTCATCTGCATCCCAATCTTTAGTTGAAATTTTCTAATCGCCCTTCTTATGTTCCTTTCCAGTAGGTACACTTGGTGCATGCACATTTTCAAGAACCAAATTCTTGTCAAAAGGATAAATGCCCGAAATCTATGCTTAATATTATCAATGGACTAATACCTTAGGAGGCTTAAACAACTGGTGGAACATCGCATGGTACGCTGAGGTGACGAGGCATTGAAACGACCTCCCTAAATCTACCTATACGAGTTGCTAGAACAAGATTGAAACTTTTGAAATGAACTCATCAGTCCACACCTCACGTTTGGCAATTTAGATAAGAAAGGATATAAGTAAAGATAAATTGAGTGACTGGGTTTAATAAATCTCTGGGTGGAAACTGTGAAAATCCAAATAGAACTCCAGTAGGCAAAACAATTAAAATCGCATTAGTCAGAAAACTGAGTTGGAATTCGGAGCCAACCAAAAATAAGCAATAGTACTTATTGTGTATGGTGTACAAAATTTATCCAACAATTGTTTTAATTTCTTTATTTATATATTTGTATTGTGAAATATCGTAAATTAAAGAATGCATTAAACACACAGACTGTCGTTGAAAATTATTTTCCATGACAAACCTTGGATTATCTTGGCTTAAATTCGTTTTAATTCTCTGAAATATTTTCGAATCTGGAATTTCTCTGTCCGGAAAACGAACACGGTTTTTATTACATTTAAAGAACATGTCCATTAACTCATTGTTATTGATTTTTACGAAAATATATTTTTTGTTGTAGCAAAACGTTCAAACAGGACATTAAAAATGATTTAATAAACTCACATTGTCACTTATCCACGATTATCGCATTTTTGTTACTTCATGGCACACTCAAAAATTTATAAATAATAGAACACAAAGATGAAATTTATTAAATGTTATTTGTTTTCAATAAATGTTTATCAAAAATAAACATGTTATACATCGTTGAATTCAGACAAAAAATCCAATCCGAATATAGCCAAAAATATATACAGTTAGTGAAATATGGTGGTAGAACTGTAATGGTATGGGGATGTATGGCGGCATCAGTGGATGGTTGTTTTTGTTGATATAAAGATGGATCAATTCGTTTATTTGGATATTTTAAAAAAATACTTGAGAAAATGCGCAGAAAAACTAGGTGTTGGTAATACATTTATTTATTACCAAGACAATGACCCTAAATATAAAGCGTTTAGGGTCAAATCTTGGTTGTAATGCAACTGCCCCAAAGTCTTAATTACTTTAGCACAATCGCTTTAAATCTTATTGAGCACCTTTGGACGATATTAAAGACAAATATAACAAAGAAAACGTAGTACAACTAATAAAACAGAACTTAAGAAATCTTTGATAGAAGAATGGAACACTATTGACCAAAATACTACACAAAAATTAGTTAAATCGATGAAAAATCGAATGAAATATGTCATTGATGCGAAAGGAGGTCATACGAGCAAAATTTTATTTTTGGTAGTTGTTAACTATGACAACCGAATCATTTTGTGAGTCTGTTAGAGTAGAATGGAAATACTTTTATTAAGTTTATGTTCTATTGAATTGTAGTTTTTAATTTTTTTCAGATATGTTGTATATACATATGTGTATAAACTAATAATAGCAATTAAACATAATTTCATCTGAACAAAGTATATATTTATACAATTAAACGATTTCCAACCAAGTTAAATACAATTACAAAGTATTATTCTATTAGGCCGAATCATTTTGTGACTAACTGTATATTGCCGTTTAAGATAAAAAAGTTGACTAACCTTTGACATTAAAGAAAACTGAAAACAAATACAACACTGCTATTTTATAGTATTTTTAATTCTATTAAATTTATTTTTTGTTTAAATAAATAACGGAATTACGACTGTTGGTGTTTTTCACGGGACAGTATGTATAACAAAAAAAATGGATAAAATTTTCAAATTGCGGTTACTGTTAAACAATAGTCTTCATATTACAAAATACGTCCACAATAGCTGCTACCATTTGCTGTGGTGGAAGCTAAAGATTTTTTCAGCAGTAAAAGAGCCATCAATGAAAACCGGTTCAATTATAGGCAGCTCTATATAACACCTATCCGCACACGTTAATGTGTGTGTGGGTTCTCCATCCAATGAGAGTTTGTGCTTAATTCTTAATATCTACTATTATGTCTATTTATCGCACCATTCAACATAAATCTGGCTTAATCACTCATTAGAGTGTTCATTACAAAAGTATTATCATCATTGCATGTTACCATCATTAGTGCACAAAACTGAAACTTCCTGCCAATCCTCTAGTAAGATCTTTTGGTATTTCTTTTACCTTTAGTAAACCATCCAACCAAATTTTGATTTGCCATTCTGCAACTACGTCAATATTCTAAGACTTCCCTCCCATGGTTAACATGTAATGTCAAGTTTCTGATTCGTTTGAGAAATAACACACTTGGTCAATTTAAAAAAAGTCAGAGCATAACGCAATGGGAATATTATAAACAGCTGCGTAACTACATGACTTCTGCTATTCGTCAGGAAAAGACCGCATTTATGAATGCATCACTTGCAACTATCAACACTAATCATTTGTGGCGCAATTTACGTCGTCTTCAAATCGTGAGGCCTCAAACTAGCGTTCTACCTGCACATTTGTCAGATTGTTCGGTATTAAACGATTTCTTTCTGAAGGTACCTGTTTCTATTCCTAATGACAATGCTGCGCACACATCCTATGATCCACGTTAGTTAGGAATTGCAGAACCATTTTTCTTTAAAGTAATTTCTGAACATGAAGTTTTCAATACTCTTTGTAACATTCACACTAAGTGTGAAGGTGCGGATGGAATCGGTATTGATGCTCTCAAACTCTGTACACCTCACATTTTTCCTGTTCTGGTTCACATTAGTAACTTCTGCTTAAATAAATCTGTTTTCCCAACGATCTGGAAAAAGGCCGTTATTACTCCTGTGCCGAAAGTTGCTTCGCCAACTGAACTTAAAGATGTTCGCCCTATAAGTATTCTTCCCACGTTGTCAAAGATTATAGAAAGGATTATGGAGCAACAATTGCGTACATATCTTGCTTGATCGTTTTCAGGCTGTTAAAATAGATAATGTTATTTCCGAATTTAAATTGGTCAAGTCAGAAGTTCCTCAGAATTCCATTCTTGGTCCTCTCTTATTTTCTGTGTACATTTCGAATTTGTTTTCTTGTCTCCTACACTGTCAACATCATTTCTATGCCGATGACACACAAGTTTACATTTCTTGTTTACCGGATGAGGTACCATTGGCAACTGCTTCATTGAATGAAGACCTCAGCAGGCTTTCTCAGCAATGTTGCATTCCCTCTCTTTAAATCCTCTTAAATCTGCGATTCTTGTCTTCTCGGGGCGACGCACAAACTTGAACTTAGACGAAATACGGCTTCATATGAATAATGTACGCATCCCTATCGTGGAAGTAGTCAGGAATCTTGGCCTATATATGGATAATTCGTTGAGGTTCAAACACCATATTGCTAAATGTATTCAACGTGCTTATATGGCTTTAAAAATGATCTACCCCCACAGGCATATCTTAAACCAACTTATTAAAACTCACCTATGCGACTCTCTCGTTTTATCTCAAGTGAACTATTGTATTGATGTTACTACCAAAAAGCGCATCCAACGTTTGCAAAACTCTTGTCTTCGCCTTATTTTTGGTGTCAGAAAATTTGACAAAATAAGTCATAAACTAAAAGAAGTTAATTGGCTTAACATGGAGCAGCGTAGGTTTTTACACAGCGCATGTCTCTTTCATAAAATTATATGCTATAGAACACGAGCTTATCTCTATAATAAAATTATATTTCGAACTGATTTGCATTTAAATTTGAGGTACAGGGGACTGCTGACTCCGCCTATTCACAAGCTATCTATTTTTGAGAAGTCATTCACGTATGTGTTCAGCAAAGTATTTAACTCTATTCCACCAAATTTGAAATCCCTGTCATCTCCGTCGTTTAAATTATCACTTCGTAGACATTTACTACAATTGAGCTTGTAGTGACTAATCATGTGCGTGTCTCTGGCTCCTTACTACCTGTACCTATATATCTACGTAGGTATATGTGATGGTGTGTTGGACTGGCTTACATTCTCCTCTCTTTTTTGTGTTTATATTTGGTTTTTTTTTGTTCTTATGTAAAGGTTAAGACTTATTATTATTATACATACATATAGTTGGTATTTTTTACTACTTACTACTTAATGCTTTCAATATTTATTAAATTTCTAAATCTACTGAAGAGAGGAGTAGATCTCAGAAATTTTATAACCTAAATCGTTAGAATGAAAACACGAAATGAAATATGTAGATGTCTGTAGGTCCCATAATTCTGCAGAATTGTGGTCTTCTGTTTAAACACAAAACATCCTCTGAGTACGTTTTGCCTCTGAATTCTTGACTAATGCTTCTAACGTTTCTAACGACTGTTTTTAACGGGTCGATGGCCGCAGTGGTTAGGCGGCTGACTATCGTTGTGAGAGGACGATAGGTGCCGGGGTTCAATTCTCTGGAGGGACGGTGACATTTTTTCAGAGAGTTTAATCCCAGCTCGACTTGCCATTCGCTGTTGGGAGCAAAGTGATTAACAGCGCGGCATCATAAAAGACGATATGTCACAAAGCCATTTGAACACAACTTACACACACTAAACTACACCGCAAGAGTTGCAGTGAGAGCCAGACAAGTAATACAGCTTACGGAGTCACTGCAAATAAGCACCCACCACACATTAAAAAAATATATACATATATCAATAAATATTTCGTTGCTTTCTTTCAGTCAGTGAGTAACAAAACTGATGATCTTATTCATTTTTATAGCACTGCAAGACTGAACGATCTAGTTCATTTCCAATTTAAAATGGTTATTGTTGAGGAGATTCATCATATTTTAAATAACATTAAGACCAACGCTTATGGATACGACGGTTTATCTCCTTGCATGTTGAAATATGTACAGTCATGTTCGTTAAAATAGCAGCGATAGAAATATTCCCAAAATCTCTGATCTAGCTCTAGAGAAACTAAATAATGCAATTAAATAAATATTACTCTCTGTATTATGAACATTTTTTGCATAAATTAAGATTTAAAAAATATATATTAGAAATTCTAAGACAAAGTGAAATTATTATCCTGTTCGTTAAAATAGCAGTCTTTATTATTTACACTAAGAAAGGTAATTTTTATTGACAATTCTTCTTGGTGAGTTTAATATTTCATTGCTAGGCCTTTTTTGATGACGGCTTCACAACATCGCGGCATGAACTCCACTAATTGCTGACATCGAAGAACTGGAATAGATTTTTATGCTTCTTGGCACACCTCCCACAATTGTTGAGTATTTTGTGGTTTAGCAGCTGAAACGTCCTTTTTTACATCTACCCATAGGTGTTCAATTGGGTTTAGGTCTGGCGACTGCGCAGACCAGACCAATAAAGAGACATTATTATCCATAAACCACTTTTTAGCCTGGCGAGATGTTTAGGATCGTTGTCCTGCATAAAAAACCCATGGTAAAGGCATTTCCTCCTCTGCATAAAGTAACATGACACCTTAAATTATACCAACATATCCGTCAGCGTTCAATATGCCGTCAATTTTGTACAGTGGTCCAACACCATACCAGGAAAAAAATACCCAAATCATTATTTTCGGGCCACCGTGTCTTATTGTTATTTTTGTGTATTTAGGATTGAACGCAGACAGTGGAGCTCGTCTGACATGTTGCGAACCATGATCATCGAATAAAACAATTTTAGATTAATCGCTCCACAATATATTACGCCATTTTGTCGAATCCCATAACTGATGTGCGCCAGCAAAAGCCAATCTATTTTTTGCTTGTCGTTTATTCAATAAGGGCACCTTTCTGGGCCTTCTGGCCTGTAAATTTCTTTCTATTTGTCTCTTTCTAATCGTACAACTGCTGATAGGGAGATTGAGTTCCTGTTTTATTTGGCTAGAAGACACAAATGGGTTCTTTTTAATGAATTTGAGAATGCATCTATCTTCTCAAATTGTGGTTTTTCTGTGACCACCACGATTTTCTTTGCGTTCTTTCCATTTTTTCGCATTCGAGATCATTTTAGCTGAGCATCCAAGTGCTTCTTGTATAAATTTATTTGTCTTTCATCTTTGAATAAGGTTAAGAATCGTTATTCTCTCTTCTTGAGTACAATGCTTAGTTCGGCCCATTGTATCGTTTTCAAAAGTTTAGATTTATGACTATATCAAATGATTACAAAGCGATAGTGTAAATTAAGACTATGTCTAGACCCAGATTCCATAAATCGTCTAAATAACACGACTGTTCAGCGTTTACTACGGCATACTACTATTTTAACGAACAGGATAATAATTTCATTTTATCGTAGAATTTCTATTATATTTATTTCAAATCTTAATTCTAGCAAAAAATGTTCATAGTACAGAGAGTAATATTTATTTAATTGCATTATTTATTTTCTCTAAGTTAGATCAGAGATTTTGAGAATATTTGTATCGCTGCTATTTTAACGAACATGACTGTATGTTAGTCCAGTTAGTGATCAGTATGTTACTCATATTATTAATTCTTACATTGAACAGTCGCACTGTCCTAATATTTGGAAGACTGTCCCAAGAGTCCATTATTGGACCTTTACATTTCATTATTCATGCGACCGATATTTTAAAGTCTATAAAAAACTGTAATTTAAAGGCAGATGCTAATGACACTCAATTAATTTATTCTTACCCTTCTACTACTTCTACTCTATAAACGAGCTATCCTTACACATAAAAAAATGTAAGTTTACATTTTACATTTGAGTAACACGATGGCAAATATGAATCAAAATCTATTCATCTACATATATGATACGCAATGTTATTTCTAAATGTAGTAGATACCACCTTCATTTCACAATAAAGCATTGACATTTTGTGCTGCGGTAATCGTGATGGGTCCGTTAAACGGATGATAAGTCGGACTGAATTTAGTCAACATAAAGTCGTTTTATGGCCACTTGTACAAATGCCGACGTAGAAGGGACGCCGTATTAGGTCGTCCGAGTCGTGTTGTCCCCAGTTCATCCCTGTATGTGAGCTTTAACTGCGAACGGAAGCGACCCCTATCGCGCGACACGGAAAAATTTAGGAGGAGTAGATAAAAGAGGTCCTTCGGGGCCGAGCCGGCATTAAAGTTTTCGAACAAAAAATTAGGTACGTCATTAACGGTAACGGTCGGCGTCAAAATTTATGTGGCTTTTTTTGTGTATTTTTAATTGCGAATGAAATTCGTCTGCCAGAAATAGAGTTACACCGGGTATGAGAGATAATAATTATGAACTAAAAATAACGGTTAATTAGAATTTTAAAATATGCTCTTAGAAATTTAAATTACATAGTTGTTCGTTGTGGTAGCTAGGGACGATAAAACCTTATAGTGCAATAACAATTTCGCCGACAAAATTAGTCGGTACAATGATGTCTCTTTATAGGAGTTTTTACTGAAGTGTTGTTTTGAATATTTGTTTGTGGCAGTAACGTAGAGTTTATTAAACTGTAATTTATTTCGATATCATAAATTTCAAAGTCGTACTTAATTAACTGCTAAAATAACAATTGTACACTTGAATATTGTTTCTTTTTTAAAAACAGGAAAAAATTTTGAAAAGTTAAAAGTTACAAAGAAGTTTGTAAATTCTTTTTGTTGCTGGAAATTGGAAAACGCAAAGCAGGTAGTATTTTGATATTTTACTTGTCGGTATTTCGTTTCAGTTTCTATTCAAACCTGTTTAACCTAGGTAAGCGGATAAGCACATTGCATATATGTATATATGATCTGAAAATAAAAGGTTAGCGTCAAATATCACTCCCACTCTATAATAGTAACCCTGATAATAGCTTCTTCTCCAACAGTGTAATAATAATGGATGGAATTGGCGCATCTTGAATGGGATACTATAAATCGACCACAATGCCGTCGTCTTTCCAAGTTCCTAACGTACTTGATATTTTAAGGGACAGCTCAGTACGTTAGTTGCAAAATATTTCATATTTTAAGAGGAACTGATATAGGTTATAGAAAATATAGTACACATAGCCCCTTTTGCGTTATCAGTACAAAGTCATCAACCGTAGAAACAAAAGTCAGAAACCAACTTATTAAGGAACAATCTGTGATCGATAGAGTTGAAGGCCTTTGAGAAATCTATAGTAGGTAAGCGGGCACCTATGGCCCGGCTGTTATCAGGTACTGAACGGCTTCTTGTTTTCGAGGTGTGACAGAAAAGTAATGAGACTGATTTCAAACATCAATGTTATCCCCTTCGAAGTAGTTCCCTTGGCCAGCTACACACCGATGGACACGTTGTTCCCACTGTTGGTAGCAGCGCTGGAAGTATTCAACCGGTATGGTCTTCAATGTGTCCGTTACACTCTTTCAGATGTTGTCTAAAGTCCCGAAATGACGTCCTTTGAGGACATTTTTCATTTTAGGAAAAAGGAAAAAGTCACAGGGACTGAGGTCAGCTGAATAGGGGGGCTGGAGAATCACAGGAATACCTTTTGAGGTCAAGTGTTCTGTTATGGAAAGGGCAATGTGACATAGGACGTTCTCATGATGGAGCATCCATTTGTCTGCAATGTTTGGTCAGACGCGAATTACCCTTTTTCTGAGCCTTTCAAGGACGTCTTTATAAAAACTTGATTGACAGTTGTTTGCCCTGGAGGAACAAATTCTTTGTGGACGGTTCCCTTTTTGTCAAAAAAACAAATCAGCATTGATTTAATCTTCCATTTGCTCATTCGAGCTTTCTTTGGTCGAGGAGAGTTTGCAGTGTGCCACTCTTGACATTGCCGTTTGGACTCAGGATTGTATTCGAAAATCCATGATTGACCTGTGATCACACGCCTAAAGAAATCTTGCTCATTAGCGATTCTGTCAAGAAGATCAAGACACTTGTTTTCTCGAATGTCCTTCTGCTCAATTATGAGGTTTTTCGGCACAATTTTGGCACAGACCTTTCGCATTTGCAAATGTTCAGTCAAAATTTGATGAACGGTAAATCTGTTCAAATTTAATTGTTCACTCAACATTCTTAATGTTAAATCACGGTCTGATCACCGTCAGCCGTTCAGTGTCAGATAAAAGCTGTTCGATACTTGATAAAAGCCGATCAATACCTGAGAGTGGTGGGGAGTGCCCAAGGTGCCCGCTTATCTACTGCCCGTATACTCTACATCAGCTTGACAATCCTGGTCTATAGTAATGCAGAGAAATTGGGTTATGCTCGCAAGATTTGTTGTTGTTGTTCTACCAGGCATAAACCCATGTTGTCCAAGAGAAACGTGAGTTTGTACATTTCTATAAATGTATTCTGGTATTTAAAATAATTTCCAGTATTTTAGCAAAATTAATATACTTATAGGTCTACAATTTTCAATACTCAATAGATCGAGTATTGCCTTCTTAAATATTGGAATAATTTTGCTAATTTTCCATATGGAAAAGTAGAAGTCTTGACTATTAGATTAAATAAGATGAAGGATAAGAGAGGGCTTCTGCACAGGCACGCGTCAAAGAGTATACAATCATCACCCGATGTTATCTTCGGCTAAATGCATCGGCTATTATCTCTTCTTCGGTTATAGTGTTAATACCAAATGACGGATTATTAAGGTGTAGTAAAAATAAATCCATTATTTTTCCAATAGATGGTTTTAGTTATCTGTATCTCGCGTTGTATAAGTCCAATTGGGTTCCACTAGATAGCGTTAGAAAGATGAAATTTCGTACAAAAAAAACTTTTGTAACAGTTTTGTGATTAGTTGACTCAGTTTTGTTAGAGCAGACGAAAACGCAAGCCATGCGGCTGAAAATGTGAATAGTGTTTATAGCCCTGATACTGTAACAGTCAATCACGCGCAATTTTGGTTTCGACAATTCCGTTTCGGTAATTTCGATGTCAAAGATGCACCACGCACTGGATAGCCAATTGTCAAAAATATCGACAAAATCATGGACATTGTCGAGTCCGACCGTCATGTAAGCACTGTTTCGATCGACCAAGAGCTAAAGATTGAAAAAAAAACCGTTTGGAACCATTTGACTAAGGCTGGATATAAAAAGAAGCTCGATGTATGGGTGCCACACGAGTTAACGGAAAAGAATCTCATCGACAGGATTGACGGTGAAGAAGATTTTGCTGCGTGTTTGGTGGGATTGGCAGGGAGTTATCTACTATGAGCTGCTCCCCTACGGCCAAACTTTGAACTCGGAATTGTACTGTCAACAATTGGACCGTCTGAAAGAAGCAATCGCCCAGCGACCAGCTTTGGCCAATTGAAGAGGAATTGTGTTCCATCAGGGCAACACCAGAACAAACACATCGATCGAACACTTTTAAGTTCTTCCTAATAATATCTCAAGTTTATAGTTTTCCATCTCCTGAAATATATTTATAATATAAGCTCGGAAACTAACGGGGATTCTGGGCAAACGACTGCTTATCAAAAATGATCTTATTATGATTATCCTCCTCTCACAATCTCCTAGAGATAGCTACCTTGAAAATTTTAACTGATTAGACAGTAAGGTACGATGGACGATAGTTTCCAAACAACCGTCTTTAGAGATAGTCTTAGAACCAGTTCATAGTTTGAGATGCAAACTAAACCAAGACCAAATATCTTGTATGACCGTGAGTAACTATTTCCTCTTTGGTATTCGGAAGAATAGACACCCGAAAAAGATTAAAATCCATGAATTATAAAATCAATTTCACCAATTTCAACCTTGCTTCCTCACCATATACCAAGTCCAGCTGTTTACACCATGCAGAGCAACATTAATACGGAAATTAGGATTGGTTTTGATTGCTTTTAGTAGTTTCGATAATGAGCCATAATCTGTGGAAACATACCATGCAGCTTTACATAATAACTATTGAAACATATGTATGAATGGAACTATTTGACGGCGTTGATGGGATATAACATCTGAATAAACATATGTGATGTAGTACAAACAAGTTGATATTCTATTAAAGAACTGTTTACTATACTTCGCAAACAGGATTCCAGGAAATAAATAACGCTACGAGCAATTATTGTATTGTAAACTGTGATAAATGAACATAATATTCTAAATCATACTAATCTCAGTTAATATATATACAGATAACTACTTTATGAGTCTATTTTATAATAATTTACTTTATTAACAGATAAAACCAGCCTAGAATGTCGATAACACTCTGGAGACTCACAATTTCAAAACTCATATTATGGATTTAAAGCACATTATCATCATATACAATTCTGATTGTTTCAGCTTTCACACAGAAACTAATTTAACATCGACATAATTCTCCCTGAGATTATAAGATTGTTTCTGGCGTTATGACAATTTAATTGGAATGTCTGTATTTGATCTGCTTTGCGGTCGGAACTTACTCCTTGGAGACAGTTGATGCATATCTAATGTGTCACTCATCAGCATAGCATAATGGAAAAGCTGTCTTGTAGAAAGGAAAAAAACTATTTTCAGCAATGCCAGATACGTGTCATTCGTAAATAATGTATAATCTGAAATTTACAATTTCAAATACCGTGAGAAACAGAAATTCATGAATGATACAGTATCTGCTAGAAGTAGTAATAAAATTGTGTCTTGTATATTTGAATGAATGGCTCCGCTATTCAAATGCGATAAACAAAATTTCTGTCTAGTCAGACAGTTGTACAAAACAAAGTTAGAGTATAACTTAATATTTACGAAAATGTCGTGGTTATTATAGTAAATTCCTGACCTGAACACATCAAGCAGGAATATTTGCTCTACATGTTACGGAGAAAAGTTTTGTGTTCTCCGAAGTAAGTCATATTATATGTGAAAGCTTAAAAGCAATCTTTGTGTATTCGAATTTTCCGTACTCTAAAACGTTGAATGCTTGACGACCTACTAAAGCTAGGTACGGTGGTAGTGGACGTAAAAAAATAATAAATATTGACCTTTTTTAAAATCATATACAATTTATGTAGTCTTAACAGTAAAATACATATAAAAAGCTCATTGTACTCTAATGCAGATTTTCTCTACCACCCTCTTCTCCAGATTTGAGCCCTAGTGAGTTTGGGGAACACATGAGGTTCACCAAATGGTTTACAGCCCAAGACAACATTTTGTTCTGAGGGCGTTAAAGCCCTGTACCATCGTTATACCAAGTGTGTCAACGTCTTAGGGGACTATGTTGAAAAGCAAAAAATTCCATCTTTCGAAGTCGCTTCATTCTATGTCAAGAACAATAATATCTGAACTGCCCTCATACCAAGCAGTCTATGCTACTTGTCAGCTAATGCCTTGATTTTTTACAAATGTACGAGGAATGGTGGTCAGTTGATATATATAATATAATAATAATAATAATAGTTCATCGTATATCCAAGGATCAAAAATTAAAAAAAAAATAATATTAAAAATAACGTGGAAAGGAAAAGTACAATAGGATCTACGTCAGGTAATCAAAAAGAATCCCTATTGTGCTTGTAGATCCCCAGTAAAGCCAAAAGTTAGTAAGAGAAGAGATAAACGATGGCAAGTACAACACAATCCAAACAAAAGGCAACGCTCAATATACATGTGTACAATAAATTAAAGAAGGCAAACACGTGAACGAAATGTCAGATGCAAGATTAATGTATACTCTAACTAAAGCCCAATCTAACCCCAGGTAGAGATCTCAAAGTTGTTGGGGCATTAGAATTGCACAGACCCCACGTTTGAAGGAAACAAGTGACAATGATTTAAGATGAGTAGGGAAATCATTCATAACCTTAGCACAGTTATACACTGTCGGCCCCGAGACAGCTTTAATCATACTATACCTCATTCCAAATAAGAAAGGAGCGTTGTAAAAGACAGGGTCTAAAATAAGCGTCTGTGATTGGTTAAAATCTAGTGCACATTTACACAAGAACTATTTGTCAAAATTGCATATATGTCATAAACATCAAAACGGTTATATTATGCGAGTGTTGTTTGTGTTTTATTGCGATTGTTGTGATTTATTGTTTTTTTATTAATTCATCTTGATTCTTTATAGAAAATTAGTTTTTTTAAGCTTCTGAATGATAATATTCGCTTAATGAAGGTATTACTTGAACTGTTTTCCTTAAATTTTCTTGTTTATACAACTTAGGGTTTTGATAAACGTCAATACGTGAATTATGGGTAATACTGCTCTCACAGGTTCCTCAAAAAATGTAAAGTGGAGGGTGCAGGCATGTAACAAAGTGGGCAAAGGCTTCATCAGACAGCAAATTAAGTTGGGATTAGCAAAACGACATTGTTTGATACCATCAGAAATATAAAGACGCCACCAAAGAAACGGATATGTCAAACAATATACCATATGACCATATATTTCTACCCTCCAGAAGGCTATGACATTTTTCTTTTTTTAACTTAAATTGGTAACTTATTTTGCAGCGTGTGTGTGATATAGGTTATATTATACTGATAGCTTAGGATTTGTCGTTTTAACAAATAATTACATACAAACGTTTCAGTTGAAAAAATAAAAAGTTTAATAATAAGAACAGCTACAATAAATGTTCAAAGTGAGCTCCTTCGTTTTCTACACATAGCTCCACTCTTCGTCTCATATTATGGAGGGCATTCCTTAAATTATTAAATTTTTGTAGGTCTTTTTTAAGGATTCTCTGGCAGGTCCCATATGACAGTTGTGTTTGTTGTGAAAGCTTACGAATCGATTTCTTAGGTGATTGAGGTATTCGTTCCTCAACATCTGCTATATTTTCAACTGTCCGCTTTAGTGGTCTACCAGCACCTGGTTTTCGGAACACAGACCCTGTTTTACGGAATTTAACCACTGACTCTTGAATTAATTGCCGCAAACTGTCATATGTTGTTAGAAAATTTGGAAATTCTGCCCAAAATTCTTCTATACAAGGCTGCAAGGAGTACCATTCTCCATTTTATAATTTTACACCATTTCTAGTATGAGTCGATCAGAAAAACTTTATGACTTATTGTAAACATTTTTAAGTGTCAATTAACAAATAAATTAATAACAAATGAGTTTTATTTGTCGGAACATACCAACATAATATTTTGAAGAAATAATTCCATGGCTTGCTAGAAGGTAAATATAAATGATCGTATGGTATGACAAATTGGACGAAGCTCTAAAAAGCTCAATTAGAAGCATTAAATATGTTTTATTAGTGTTCCTGAAGATTCTACTTAGTGGACAGCCAATTATCAGTCAATGGAAAAAAAAACTTTTAATTTACCGCGATTTTTGCAAACAGTCATAATTAAACCAAAGCAAAAACAGTGTCCCATTTTCTTTGCTTACGACAGTATGTATGTATGAACTAGTGTTGGGCGATCATGAATGATATGATCGATTTATTTCGATTATGGTCAAATAAATATTCTAACATTTCTTACCGATATAATAACACATATTATTCCTTTACCACACATACGAAACAAGTAATATATGTATTAATTATACCTTCGTTATTCTATTTTTAAATTTACTTATTTTCGTAAAGATAAATTATCCAAAAAAAAAAGCAATATTGCAAATCCACACAAGGTAAGTGTTAGTTATGTGCTATTAATGTATCCAAATGAGAATCGAAATAAAATACCATTGTGACGACTCCTGCGCAACATCCGTAATTGATCGTTCCAATGGATTGCTTCATATAATCGAAACGAAACACGAAATAATCTACGATCCTACTAACTTTAAATTTTGTGCGTCATTCATATTCGGATCATTCGATTATGTAAAGCGATTATTTCGATTCATTCAATTATTGAAATATATCGATTATGCCCAACACTTGTATGAAGTACTAGACATAGGAGGCGAAAAGAGAAAACTTTGAGAGTAAAAGATGCTTGAGTAACTCCAACACATTTTAATATAACAATCAATCATGCATGTTCTACGATGCGCATATGGCATCGATGTTCGATAAAATGCATTAAATTTAAACGGCTTTAAAGTTTGAAAAAGGCCGACAATGTATGTATAAAATCTATTGAATTGTTGGGTGCAATGCCTGAGAACATGAATAAGGTCTTTCCGCCGAACGTTAATATTGTGGATATCTGTCCAAAATGTTATTTTATTGACCAAATAAGGTGGAGAACCAGAGCTTAAAATCTTGTAAACAAAGCAAAGAAAGCGCAGCTTCCTACGATTGATCATGTTCAACCAATGAACGACGAATAAGTTTATGCGAAACCCTGCGCCCTCTCCTAATTCCAAAAATAAATCTAAAACATGGATTCTGGAAAACCTGGATTCTACATACATCAACTTGATCAAAGCAAGTATTATAAACTGTGTCACAGTAATTAAAATGAGAGAGAATTACAGAATCACATAGAAGTTTCTTAATTGAGGTGTCAAATAAATGCCTGTGTGGATATAACATTTTCAGATTATAATAATCATTCCTAATACATATATTAACGTGTTCCTTAAACCTTAACGCACTATCCATCACCAAACCCAGATTTTTAACCTTATCACGGCAAGTAAGTCGTACATTATTAACAAAAAAAAAGCATAATATCGCCAGGAGTCAGCGGTTTACGTCTAGGGTCATGAAATATAATAAATTTAGATTTGCTCTCATTAATATCATAATTAGTTTATTAAGGTCTTTTGTTTAAATTGGTCACCATCGTATCAACATCCTCAACAAGAAAAGAGCTATATAACTGTGTGTCATCCGCGTACAACTGGAGTGAACATGAGAATTCGTTGAAAAAAAAGAAATGCGAAGTGTAGATAGAAAATAACAGAGGACCCAATATGGAAACTTGGGGAACTCCTGACTTGGTATATCTAAAATCAGAGAGTATATTTTCACTAAAAACCCGTCGACCCCTACTACACAAATATCTCTGGAAGAAGGTAACAGCCCTTTCATCAAGGCCGATATAGTGGACGATGCTTAGTAATAGTGTATGATTAATTCTATCGAAAGCCTTAGAATAGTCAAGCAGAACCACTGCTGTCATCCTACACGAATCAGCTGCTCTAATGATATCGTCAGTAATATTGGTCAGTACAGTTTGACAACTAAAGTCCGGCCTAAAACCAGACTGTATAGTCGGAAGTATCATGAAACTCGACACATGCAAGCGTAATTGTTTCTCCACGATCCTCTCCAAAACCTTCGAGAATACAGATCAATGAATTCGGAGAGCCATTCTTAGGAATAGGAGTAACACAAATAAAAATACATACTATGCGTTAAGCGACAGTTAAAAATGTGCGTTAAAGTAGGTACAATATAATAGTTGAGCAGCATAACGAAAGCATTTTTAGAGAAATTGTCAACACCGACAGAACCCTGCTAATAATATCACTTACCTCAGAATCTGAGGTCTCTCAAAAACTGAAAATTCCAACTCCAGGCCTTATGTTGAGATTGTAAAAGGTACTAGTTATATGAATTGTGTTGAATGCTAGTTTGATGTGGCATGGCCCCATTCCTACTATCTCCTACATTTTGTGCCGTTTCGCTTTAGTCTATACCACTACCGTTAAATTTTCGTTGTAATGGAACAGTTTCTGTCAAGGAGGTTTGGAGTTATAGCACCCACTATCATGAATAGTGAAACAGCTAATTTTGTCACTAGATTATTAAAAGTTTCTGCAGTACTAAACTATCAACTAATTCGATAATTGTAAAACTAACAGAGAACCTCTCTTGTTAAAGAAACAACAAAATTATTCAACAATTACTTCATATTAAAAGCTTAAATTAATATTACAATAGTGTTCGTTTAAATTTCGTGTGGTGACTAGATTATTAAAAGTTTCTGCAGTACTAAACTATCCACTAATTAGATAATTGTAAAACTAATAGAGAACCTCTCCTGTTAAAGAAACAACAAAATTATTCAACAATTACTTCATATTAAAAGGTTAAATTAATATTACAATAATGTTCACCTTAACTACATACATACGTATGTATATTCATGCAGGTTATCTTCCTCGTTTATCTGTAACAGTCATAACGCGTGTTCTGCGTTTCAATTAACAAGTAACAATAACGAACACTATCAGAACCATCGCAAGTTTAATGAATTCACTTTGATTACTTAAATGAAATATTCATTTACAAACACTACAGGCTCACATAATGAGCATAGCGTATAAAAGTTTATTTTTCTGTAATCATGTCTATCACGTTAATTCAATACACAATCAGCCTTTATGGATAAAGACTTATAGGTACTATTGTCATTTTCTCATTAGAATAGACAAAGAAAATTTCATTAATTAGGTGATCATATTTTGTAATTAAAAGCATGTAAAAAATGCTGTATACCTATACAAAATTATTAGAGTCTACACGAGGTTTTAATAATTTGCACCCTATGTATCTTGTAGCTCGATATATAAAACAATATACTCGTACCTTGTAGGTACTTTATTATTTCCTTTGATGTTTGTTACATCGCCTAAACATTTCGTATTTTTCTAAATTAACTTTCTATATCGTTTAGTCTCCTTTGAGACCTTGAAGTTGTTTAATTTTATTTTACAACTCATCCCACTTATTTTCTGTGCGCCACGGAAATAAAGCAGGATCATTAAAAAATCGCCTCTTAAGGGAACATAAATATTTACTTAAAGGAAAAAAATCCCGACGAAAACAAAGCAAATGACTTCGCGCAATTAATTTCTCCCTTTTCGCGTGAGTAAGGAAGAAGAAAAACAACAACGAGGATAAAATGTAATTCGCCGTCATTTTCTACGCCATTAATTGATATTTTGAAGAAAGAAAAAAAAACAGGACAAGATAGAGGAAACGCGTAAACGCGAAATTGAATGTCGCACGCGATATCTGCGCAATTGTTGTGAAAAATACGCAGATAGAAAAAAGTTGAGGGAGAAGATAAAAATATAAAAGGAATAGAATTTTCTTTAATGCAATCGAGGGGATTTATTGAGTTTAAGAATATGTCACAAAGCAAGACAAAAAGTAAATTTAACCGAGGTTTACCTTAAGTCATTTCTTTTCTGCTTACTTTAACGGCTATTCAATTTATTAAAACCATCGGTTTTTGTACCTTAATTTATGTGAGAGCATAAAAAATTATATAAATTAGACAAATACGAAAGAGAATAAACCGCAATCCTTTACTTCTCTGATACGACTAAAACAATAAAATGTAGTACGAAATGCTACGATTCCGTGACGCTCTTGAGGATCTTGCAGCCGATTATCGAGCAGCGACGCCAAAAACCACTCGAAACGAAGAAAACATCGAGAAAGTCAAAGAATTTCTTCGAAGCGATCACTGTGTGTCTGGGAGACTCATCGAAGAAGAATCTGGGATACCAAAAATCACACTCTATCAAATCTGTACTGGCTTTTTAAGAAATATCAGCAAATTTACATATGCAGGAGAATTCAGTAGTAAGTTTGTTCTTAGGGTTGGTAGTGTAAATGTTGATATAAAGCGAGAGATCCGAGAAGGTGCATGAAAGTTTAGTTTCATCAACAAGTCACTAGAGTCAATTGAACCACGCAAATATTGCACAATGTTTTTTCTACGTTCCCTAAGGAATTGAAGACCATGATGCTCTAGCAGGTATAGATAATCAGCACCTCTATAGGGATATCGACCATCGGATCTAAAGGACAAATATTTCAAAAAACGTCGTTGAATTCGCTCAATACATAATTGATGGCATATTATGTAATGGGGCAACCAGACAACAGAACCATATTCCAAACAGCTAACAACAAAGGCAAAGTATAAAATTTTAATAGTTGTAAAATCGGTAAACTATCTGGCATTTCGTATAATAAATCCCAATCGTTTAGAGACTACAGAGGAAAGGTAATCAATATGATAGAATTGAAGGTTAAAGATTGATCAAAGATTATTCCAAGGTCTTCGAATGTATTAGCTTTACTCAACACATGTTCATTAATGGTGTATGAAGAGGGAAGAGATTTATTTGTACGAGTGTAAGTGACAACCTGACATTTGCGTATGTTCAATTTTAGTAATTTTAGTTTATGCTCTAAGCACCACTGTAACACATAATTTAGGTTATGTTGAAGGTTCTGAATATCATGGTCATCTTTTATAGCTGGGAAACGTTTGACGTCATCAGCATAAGCTAACACAGGACATTTAGGATTAATAAGGAAATCATTCAAGTATAAAATAAATAGAAGTGGTCCTAAGTTAGAGCCCTGAGGTACTCATAGGTAGCTTTCCATAAGCTTCAAAAATCCGAAAGACATTCCACAATGACTCAATTTTTGTAACATAATGCCATGATCTATTGTGTTATCGATCATCTACCGTATTCACCTGACTTGGCTCCGTACGGCTTTTGGCTAATTCCTAAACTGAAATTGGCGACGAAAAAGAAAATCGTTTCGATACCATCTCGGTCATACAACAAACTTCGACCGCCATTCCAGCCGATTAATTTAAAAAGTGTTTGGAAAAATTTGTTGAACGTTTCCTACGCTGTTTTTACTCGAAAGGAGAGTATTTTGAACAAACGCTTTGTACTTTTTAGGCCAGCCCGATTGGATCTAACTCCACAAGGTGTTGAATCAATATATAGTCCAACCGGGGACCCTTTCAGAGGGACTTTTGGCCTTCATTGTTGTGTACTCGTGCAAAGACGAATATTGTAAGCCTTTGTGGATTTGAGCCCTTTTTTCCAAAGCAAGACTTTGGTTGTGTAAGCAATCTTTCACTTGATTTTCCTTCAAATTTCTGCAAGTCTGCACTGGCTCCTGGTTTGTGATATAACATTTCTTCGGTGTCGCAGCACCTTTCACCTTTATTATTATTTAAATCAGAAGTTTAATTTTCAATTATAAGACTTCACTGTAAACCAAATGATGCTTATAATAGGTGCTCATGGTATAATTGCAAAAATCACCCTACTAGCAAAAGCAATGAAAGGGATTAAATATTAGAGACTTGTTTTTGTCGACTATCCCCATGGTACTAGTTCTGACGTTGCACAATAGAGGGAACACGCTTATTCCTTTTGTCATAACGCATAGCATAGGATGTATAACATTTCTACTACAATAATTTAATTGGCACTTCACTCTTTAATTATGAATTGAAAAACAATAGTGAGCTTTGTTAAAGGAAAGTTTGAGTAAACAACAGTCTTATACAGAAGAGTCTATTTTGTCAACTATATAGCAACCCCTTACCTGTAAATAAAATATGCATTCTGACTAAACCACTATTTTCACCCTTCCGTCACTAGTAACAAAACGGCCACCCTAAATACAAATTTAATCAGAAGCCAGAAAATCGTCTGTTGTATTCGAAGTACTGTTGATTCAACGATTAACATACCGTATATCATCATGATGAGGGTCAACGATCTGGCCGACCCACAAGCGATATTAATTAATTAAAAACTAAATACTAATTAATGAAACAAAACAACGCCGAAGTAGGTTTGTCGAAACAATGAAATCTAGCGGTGCGGAATTGTTAGGGTCGACGTTGGGACCAACTCACGCCGGATATATGTGCGTCGCTGCGTGCATGGGATTATTTAAATCCCCCGTTGACTTGGGAGATTTTTGCTTGCTAGATATGCTGACTCCGTTAAACTGCTGGAAAGTTGTATATCCGTTTTTGTAAATAATTCCGCAGAGGGAAATTTCAAGCTGGTAATTGGCACTGTTTGGATTACTTTTAGTAGAGCGGTTTTGCGAATACGAACCAGTAGTATCTACTGGGATCAAAACTAAAAACATATGGAGTAACGCCAGGACGGAGACTTTTGGGATGGCTTGCAAATCTAATTAAAGGAAATACAATTTTGTAATACGTTAAGGTCCATCAGTAACATAAATAATAAATAAATATTTGAAACAATTTTATAATGTTTGGCATGATGTAGTAAAGTTATTAACTCGAACTAATGCTCATGATACAGATTGACTAAAAACAATAGTATCAAAGACATACATACAAATTGCACCAAACTATCTATTTGGTGGCATTCTATTAAGAAATGATTGATGCAGGATGATGCAAGACTATGCAAACTATAAATACTAAGTGTCTAAGGGAACTGATAAACGATTAAAAAAACGGACATTGGATGAGACTTTGCGAAGACCTAAACAATAACGTGTAAAGAGCCGGACATAAAACAGTAACTAGAGGGATTGAAAATTTAATATCGCTGACAAAGTAAAGAACAAGACTGTAAAAAGACTCTTTCCGTACCCTAGGAATGAAACGATAAACTGTAATAAAGTCATAGCTAGATCACAGGTGTTTAATGAAGAAGAAGCTGTTAAAATAATGAAAACAGGAAAAGCGCCTAGGCTGGATGGAGTCCCTACAGAGGCACTGAAGGAAACCAACCAATTCCTATAGGCCACTATGTTTTTTAAATACCACGAGCAAAATGATTGAAGCATTAATAAAGCAGCAATTGGAACAGGAAATTGAAAAAAGCAGGACTAGCGGTCAATCAGTTCGAATGTAGACGGAGTAGATGTGCATTTCAAGCAATTAAGAAAATCAAGAATGCATCCAGGACAGGGAGAAGAAGATGGAATGTGCTAGTAACATTGGATATCGGAAATGCCTTGAATACAATGGACTGGAAACTTATAGTAAATATAAAGATTGGAAGAAAGGAAAATATTTCCGTATTTGTTATTTAAAAGAAAGACCTCTGCACAGAAGTCACATCTCAGGTCTTATGCAACACCAATGGAAACCAAAAGAATTGCTGCTTATATGGATAGAAGACAACCACAGGCAGCTCGCCCCAGAAGAAAAATGATATTTAGAAGTATACCTTGATATACTGGGAAACTTCAGAGAGCATCTAGAAGGCTTATAATAATAATAATATATTGTAATCCTTTGGACTACATAGAGGATATGACAAGTCAAAATATTTTTAAAGTTGATCATTCATGTACTCTTTAGAAGAATATTAAGTTTTAGCAAGAAAGATTTGCTTTATGTTATTTTTAAATTGCTTCAATGGCATTTGCTTATCGTTACTAGAGAGTTTATTGAATGCTTTAATAGCAATGTAATGACGATTTCTTTCTGTGATATGGGACTTCCAAGACATTTGTGTTTCTTGTATTGTAGTTGTAATAGTTATTCAACTTCGGTATTGCGTTAAAGTTTTCTTTCGCATAAACTAGTAACTGACATATAAAAATACTCACAAAGTCGTAATGTTTAAGTTATTAAATAACGCTCTACAACTGACCCTTGGGTTACTACCTGTCATTAATCTAATGGACCTTTTTGTAATTTAAAAGCTCTTTCCATATCAGTAGACATTCCCCATACTATGACCCCATGTGATATAAGCGAATGACAATGTGCGTAGTAGAAAACACATAGAATTTTCAAACTTACTTGAGTTCTAAGTCTTATTAAAACAAACATAGGCTACTGTCTTTTACAAATCATGATCAATGTGTTCTTTCCAATGACACCTCGCATCTATAGTAGGGTTAAGTGGGGTAAATATGCAACACGTAAAAATTAGGGTGAAAGTGAAATAAGTCTGTAATTTATTAATATATGAATTTACTGCAATTATGCAAGCGCTATTACCTAACTTACAGTTTAGTGAAGGGGATATAAAAATATGAAACGCTAATTGTAAATATTGTACTGTCCATGAGGTATTTTCGAAACCAGGGTAAAAATATGTAAATAAAATATCTTATTTTGCTGCAGAACTTTCTCTGTAAAAGCAAAATTAATTGCAGTATTAGTTTGATATAGATTTTGCGCAGAGCAAATAGATCACAGAACATAATGTCGTTTTAGTTATAATTTTCCGGTGTTTCGTTTTTTTATAATACTGATTTAAAAATTTGGGAAAAAATAAAGCGCCGATTAGGGAAAAAATGAAACAGCCTCTAGGAAAATATGAAACAATTTTACGCAGGTCTGTGCCAGTTTCAACAGTAGTATTTGAGATCTGGACATAGAAACATATTGAAATGCCAAGAAATTATATCAGAAAGGGGGTCAAGTACCCCGAAGAAAGGGTTAACGTAGCTGTGCAAGATATAGACAAAAACCTAACATTTCGCAAAGCTAGTGCGAAGTATGCTATAGACCAAACGTTTTTATTTCGGAAAGTGCAAATACACATCAAGGCGTACAAGGCAGAAAAACTGCCATAACGAAAGAACAAGAAGAATGTCTCGCGAATAATTTAAAAATAATGGCAAAGTGGGGATTTCCCACTCATTTAAAGGTGGGAAGAGAAATGCGTTTTTCTACAAATATGTGTGCATCGTTTCAAAAATAGATAAATCAGACATTGAAGTAACTGGACTAAAAAGCTTAAATAATAATAAAATATAAATAATATAAATTAACTAAAAAATATATTTCTGTGGTTGATTGTGAAGCTATTTTAGGAATTCTTCCAATTCCACCAATAGTCCAAAAATGCGCAGACAAAGTAAAATATGTTTTTCAAAAACCAGTGCCCGTGGTTGAAAATCAACTATTAATTTTGTTTCAGTTTTCGCCATTATATCTTATAATTAACATAATATGTTTAAACAAAGAGTATTATTTATGTTTCACATTTTCGCAAAGTTGGTAGTATTTTATTGACAGACACATTAGCTTATTATTGTATTTTTGATTTATCTTTCAATTATGATAAACTGATTTTCACCCTAATTATAGTGTTATTTAAACTAGTATCTCCTTCAGATGCTTTTTATTTTATTTTGAATGTAAAATATAATAACTAAATGCATGCGGTACATGTTTTCATTTAATTTTTTCCCGCTCGTTCCATTTTTGCCTCTGAAACACCAGTATCACTAATAGTATGGAAGTTATACGCTTGTTTCATATTTTCCCTATTATGGTTCATTTTTTCCCAAAAACAGGGTTAAAAATAAAACGATGTTTTTGGTATTTTTTGTGGACCTGCTGACATTTAATTTAAAAAAATCCATTTTTTTTGGCAAGATGAGACAAATTTACACAGAATAGTGAAATTAAACAGTTCAATTTGAAATGGTAAGTAGCTTAAAACGTGAAAGTTTTATATCTCATTGCATATTTACCCCACTTGACCCTAATTCCCGAAAACTTGTTCGAATCTACCTGCGCTAGGCTACTATTATTTATTTTAACATATTGTGAGAAATTTAGGTCAGTACCGATAGTTTTAAATTCCATAAATACGATTTTTTTTATGTGTAAATATGCAAATTTATTTTTTGTGAAATAATTAGGTATTTAATGCCAACATTTCATTATTTAAGTCAAAACAATTTTTTTTATATTATTATGTACCAATAGAGATGTTTCATCTGCAAACATTACAGACATAGGTATTATCACAAAACGTTATGTACAAAAATCATAGACAGTCTTAAGCTACATATTTTAAATTATTTTCATATTTACAGGGTGTTGCATAATGCCAGGGTGAGCCAAACATACATTTTCTTAAATGGAACATACTATACATATATTATTTCAAATTTGGATTAAGCATATCTTCCTCATTCTTTAGATATAAGAGTTCATTGAGTTATACGAGCATTTCAGAAGTTATGGTTAATTTTGTCTGAAAATCATTGCGTGTTCAACGTCCTGTGTATTCCACACGAAACAACTGATTTTTTTTTGTACCGGAATGACTTTTTTATATTGTTACAGTTTTATAGCAAAGTGATATTTTGCCAATATTACGAAAACTGTGTACAGGGCGATTCAAAACACAAATGCATTATTTTCTCATCTTATTTAAATGGAACACCCTGTATTTTATATTAAGAAATGGAAGGACACAGTATACACTTTCGTTTTTATTAACCACTCTCTACATATATTTAAAATGGACAATTTCTGAGATATTTAATATTTTCTTAATGAAAGGTGAGCTTTTTTAAAATAATTGCAATATGTCAAATTAGCCATGAAAAAATGACAGTAAAAAGCTATTAAATCCTAAATTGAGATGAACTTGTTAAATACAACGCAACTACAAAATGTTAAACTTATACTGGTAATTATTAACTAATTATTTAAGCCAAATGTTCGCGATATGACGGATTTCACAATAAATGTTCAAAATGTCACAAAAACTAATCGACTTGCATTTTTTAACATTTCTGACTTTCTGCGAACGAGGTGACATTTTAGCTGGCGGCCACTGTACATAATATTGCTATTATTATTTACTACCATCCTGTTAAAAGAACATCAATCTCTGAAAACATATCCAACAAATTCAAATATTTTTATTGACATAATATGACAGACGGAATATTTAAGAGAGAACACATAATTAATTTTCAAAATAAATTCAGCATTTATAAGCTAATAGATGATGATTGCCACTGTGATGTCATCCCTCACTTTTATTCTCGTTCAGATAATCGATTACAATTAATCATGTTCTTGGAAGCTACTCATTTCACTTTTATCAGGAAGTTCCGAAACTTTCCCTTAAAATGACCAAAGAACACTTAGCGGATCGAGTTAATTGGGTCGGAAAAGTAGTTATATCGGAGTAACTTCCGTTATTTGTTGAGTACTTATCCGTCAGGCAAGCGAAAGAAGAGAAAAAAAAAAGGAAAAAGACTAGAAAAGGGAAAACCGAACCGATGTAGTTTGTATAGCGGTTTCGCGATAAGCTCATTTCTAATTTGTCAGTATGCCGTTTATGGGATTGATCCAATTTAATAAAGCATAATCCATACCGTTTACGTGACGTGCAGCAGTGATAAGTACATACGTAGACGGGAGGTGAGAGGAGGGAGGGAATAATTTTCTTCAACCAGGGCAAATGGACGAGATTATTAATATTCCGCATAGGTAGTGCTTACTTTCTACTCCCCGATGAAATTTTCCTTTTCCTTTTTCGTTTCCTCTACCTATGTGATAAGTAATTCGATAAGGAATTTTCGTTGTTCAGATAATAGACCAAGTTCGGTGGGAATTTTAATAAGAATCCACGAGTATGAGGGAATTCTAATTGCATATCGTGTATAAGAAGAATTCCTTAAGTCTTTCATCATTGTTTCCTGTAATCCTATTTATCTAGTAGTGTTATATATAAATCAGAGTCGAAATCAAATCCAGCCTTTTCAGGTACGCCTGAAGCGGCAAGATTTCATTTAGGTCAGTTAGTTATTTTGTTTTATAAAGAATATTAGGAAGCAAATGGGTAGTAGCAATGGGACAGTAGATTTTAGAGAACAGATTTCATTGTATCCAATAATTTTAACACTCAATAATTTTTTGTTAACTTCGTGATGTTCTGAAATTAATTCTACACTGAGGTGTGTCACTTACAATCTGTCAAAAAATCCAGGTCCTCTTCTTCTTCTTTGCTCATCGTAATCACTGTATTACCGAAGAGACAATCGGAGTCTCATCTAACATCACATCTGTTGCAGTTATCACATCGCTTTCAGACTCAGCTTCAATATTATTGGTTAACACATCATCCTCTTCATCCGAAAACTGTTTGTCTTGTTATTGGTCAACAAAATTGGACTCTTCCCTAGAGCTAACTAGCCTAGATCTCTTTATAGCTGTTTGTCCCGTTATGGTTTTCGAAGTTGCAGATCCTGCATGCACGTTTAATTTTTTTCTTTTGATTCTATTTGACTGTGTTTCATAATTTTTCCCAAATCGTACTTCTTGGAAAATGACTTTCAAAGATTCATTTAATGCTGAATCGTTAACAGCGCTGTCTTGTTTTGGAAGTCTCTTTAAGAAAGCATTTTTATCTAATGATATGAGACCTATTGCGCAGAATTCTGATTTTATAATTTACGCAATCATAGCACCAACTTGGTTGAGTGTTTATTTTAGTAGACTTGCAAACATGTCCTTTCTTACAGATCCGCGACTTTTCTGCTTCCACACTTTAAGAAGCTTTCTTCAAGCTTCTTTCATAGGACGGAAACAACACACGTCAAGAGAATAGGTACCGTAGAATAGGGTGAATGGATCGCTGGAGTGAATAGGATCAAAAAGTCGGAGTTTGTTTAAAGAAATTGCCAAAGCCAAAATAACCACTAAAACCCTTTGTATTTGACCTCGATGGACTCCGAATATCATAGTAAGAAAAAATTTGGTAATACATCGTCACTCGCAGTTTATTAGTGCTGACAATCAGTATATAACCTAAAAACTTTGTTAGTAGCTGTCTTCGTGGGTGTCAAAACTTTGAAACTCCGAAATTTAGTGAGATATAATCAAAGTACTTCGTGTTCATGACTCAACAGCTTACTAGTTAAGGCACATAAAACAGTTTTAGTCAAATTTCATACAAAAATAATTTGGAAATTTAATTGTAGTTTTTTTTTTAATGGGGTGAATCGGACCAATACTTGGGGTAAATGGAATCAGGTCTTAAGGTCATATTCCACTAATGAGAAAAGAGAAGGTACATCTAGGTCTTTCAGTAATTTTATATAGCACAAATTTTAAAAGTAAATAAAGACCAATACGAAGGCAATTTCTTACGCGAAAAAGATACCAGAGATTATTCTGGTTATGTTTATACATTTCCCGATGTAAGAGATGAGTATGATATTACGTTCCAACAAATTGCAGCAAAGCTTGAATCTCCCAAAAGATATGGACGCGGACTCTTCAGATTTAAAATAAATTTACAAAAATACAATAAACAAAAATATAAATAAAATTGTGGTTAAATATATAGCAGTAGTATTTCCTTGTAATCTATTTGACTGTGTTTCATAATTTTTCCCAAATCGTACTTCTTGGAAAATGACTTTCAAAGATTCATTTAATGCTGAATCGTTAACAGCGCTGTCTTGTTTTGGAAGTCTCTTTAAGAAAGCATTTTTATCTAATGATATGAGACCTATTGCGCAGAATTCTGATTTTATAATTTACGCAATCATAGCACCAACTTGGTTGAGTGTTTATTTTAGTAGACTTGCAAACATGTCCTTTCTTACAGATCCGCGACTTTTCTGCTTCCACACTTTAAGAAGCTTTCTTCAAGCTTCTTTCATAGGACGGAAACAACACACGTCAAGAGAATAGGTACCGTAGAATAGGGTGAATGGATCGCTGGAGTGAATAGGATCAAAAAGTCGGAGTTTGTTTAAAGAAATTGCCAAAGCCAAAATAACCACTAAAACCCTTTGTATTTGACCTCGATGGACTCCGAATATCATAGTAAGAAAAAATTTGGTAATACATCGTCACTCGCAGTTTATTAGTGCTGACAATCAGTATATAACCTAAAAACTTTGTTAGTAGCTGTCTTCGTGGGTGTCAAAACTTTGAAACTCCGAAATTTAGTGAGATATAATCAAAGTACTTCGTGTTCATGACTCCAACAGCTTACTAGTTAAGGCACATAAAACAGTTTTAGTCAAATTTCATACAAAAATAATTTGGAAATTTAATTGTAGTTTTTTTTTTTTAATGGGGTGAATCGGACCAATACTTGGGGTAAATGGAATCAGGTCTTAAGGTCATATTCCACTAATGAGAAAAGAGAAGGTACATCTAGGTCTTTCAGTAATTTTATATAGCACAAATTTTAAAAGTAAATAAAGACCAATACGAAGGCAATTTCTTACGCGAAAAAGATACCAGAGATTATTCTGGTTATGTTTATACATTTCCCGATGTAAGAGATGAGTATGATATTACGTTCCAACAAATTGCAGCAAAGCTTGAATCTCCCAAAAGATATGGACGCGGACTCTTCAGATTTAAAATAAATTTACAAAAATACAATAAACAAAAATATAAATAAAATTGTGGTTAAATATATAGCAGTAGTATTTCCTTGTAATTATAATAATAAACGTTCATACTTCATAATAATTTGAATAAATTGAGATCTACATGTTTCTAAGTTATATTTACCGAAATTCTATGCATCCCAAGGAAAGGTGAATATGATTAATCATTGTAAACGCATAGCTGATCCTATTCACCCCAATGGCGGGTGAATAAAAAAAAATATTTATGGTACCCTACTGGTCTTAAAAAAATTTCGACATTGCGAATTAATAGGTCAGGTGTAAACTGTTGTTTTGATGTGTATACCAAAATTGTATGCCTATTAGTTAAAAAGTTACACAGTTTCAAAGTCCAAAAGTGATCCTATTCACCCCATTCTACGGTAGCATGTGTGCTATTAAAGGGTAACAGCACAAAGTTAAATGTCGTTATTTGAACACTACATACGGTGGGAGAAGAATCCTTGATCCGCCACAAGCAAACATTGTAGATGTTGTACTGTTAGAATTAGTTTAATATCACATATTATTATTCTATTTTCATAGGACAGTATACCATTTTCAAAAGTGACATCATTTTTTATGGTGCAGTAATGTTTTAGTCTAATATTCAAACTCTTCACATTCCTTGGCCAACCCTGTATACTGTATTGACTTACATCTTTTAAAATCTGATCCTTTGAGGTTTCTCCTTTCACATCCAGTATTTTGTTACAATCCTCGTTGTATCGATTAATTGTGTGAATTGATCCTTCTATCTTCTATGCCTATTTCGTTTTCATATTCTTCGTCCATATAATTTCTCGATAATAAATCTGCAATATGCATTTCTTTCCCCGGCACAAAAATCAATTTATCCAGATAAAAATAGAACAGTGTCCTTCAATTTATAATATGTGATATACTACATGGCACTGTGATAAAAGCGTACCGATAAAAGATAGCAGATGGGGAAACATTCGAAGCATTTATAAAAGATATTAAGAGACCAGTAGATACATACATGTGATTTTAAAGAGGAAAGGGAAAATATGATACAGGATAAAATAGTCATAGGAATACGAAGCAGAGAGGACCAGGAAAGGTTATTAAGAATCCAAAGTTTAACTTTAACAAAGGCTATTGAGATTTGCAGAGCAGTTGAAATTAGTAAACTACAAGCAAAGACATTACATAAAAATCAAATTGACAGTGTGAGTCATTTCAGGGACAACGGTAAGGAGATAAACCGAATTAAAACTATGATTGTCAACAGAAATAAAAGAGCTAATGCACAGGTTACAAATACTTCTTATAAATGTAAGAAATGCAATGTGATCCATCTACCTAAAAAATGTCCAGCATTTGGTAAACTATGTGGAAACTGTGGAAAACCAAATCATTTTGCTGTGGGATGCAAGAAACCTACAGATCGGAAAAAAAATTGACACACCGTAATGTACAAGAACTACAACAAGATGACCCACAAGAGAAATTGAATGAAGTGCTATCGGTATTCAATGTGTCAAGTATTCAGAAGGATGATGCTTCGATCTAGTATGAAAAAAAAAATTAAATGACTATAATATAGTTGAATCGGTGAGAACATAAACAACATGAGTCAACAATTTCCTAAACTGGGTTATGTCGATATATTATTATTTTTACATGAATACAAAAGTGTGTGCAAAAATGGCACGAATCAGGCTGCCCTTTCAATGATAACTTGAATCACAAGATATGTAAGTGAGTGCAGAAACAACACAAGTCAATGACTGATGTTATTTTTGCACTCAGTTACAAGAGGGCTCTATTATCTACAATTCGCTGACATTGCAATTTGCCGTGTATTATGCACATGTAGAAAGTTGTAGAATGTTGTGTGATTGTGATTACCGATTAGGGCACTTAATTTTTTACAATAAAAAAAAAGTGTCTGCAATAGTGTTTGCGCAATGTCTGGTGGTAATAACGGTGATTCAAACGAAGTGTTAAACGAAAATTACGTGTAGATAAACATAAGAGACACTTTATTCATTATTCAAAGGTTAAGGGGGTTCAATACAGAAACTGGAAAGGTAAAATTATTGAGGCTCGTAGAACTGGTGATAACTGTAAATACAAGAAAGGGTGTTAACCGATTTAAATAAAATTTGGTGGGTTTGTAGACTAATGCAGTGTAAGAACAACGGTAACTTCCATAGATGCTAAATCGCCCGTTTTCGAGGGGTGGGGCGCCCTAAAGCCAACGCTACCCTTCGCTATTTGCTTTAATATCTCCAAAACTATAAGACATATCAAAAAAAAGTTAAGACAAATATATAACTGTTTTATGAGTACTAAAAGATAGCGACAATAGTTTGCCTATCATAGTTCTTGTTTTCCAGAAACAACCCTCACTCCCTAATTTTTTTAAAACTATTGTCACTATCTTTTAGTACTCATAAAACAGTTATATATTTGTCTTATTTTTTTTATATGTCTTATAGTTTTGGAGATGTTAAAGCAAATAGCGAAGGGTAGCGTTGGCTTTAGGCCCCCACCCCCAACCCCCCGAAAACGGGTGATTTAGCATCTACGGAAGTTACCGTTGTTCTTACACTGCATCAGTCTACAAACCCACCAGATTTCATTTAAATCAGTCACCACCACTTGCCTGTGTTTCCTTGTAAGTTTTATGCTGAAGACAAGGAGCATATTTTAAGCCTTTTTAACAATCTTAAAACCATGGATGAACAAGATATTTTTTTACAGGAGCTGCTTGTAAAATCAAACGTAAGAGTACATAGACTAAGAAAAGAGAACTCGAAAAATAGACAATGTAATTTTCTTTATTTTGTTTTGAAGAAAAGCAAAAAGGTTGCAATGTGTAAAATAGTTATTTACGAACCAAGTGCGTGAAATCATATTTCGCGAATGAGTGACCAGTTGGACACCAGATGGACACGAATTCGCGAAATATTTCACGCACGAAGTTTGTACAATATTTTTGTACGAGAACTATAATAATAATACATATTGTCAAATACGTTATCGTTTATGACCATATTATTAAGGTTAGGGATTTATGATTTTAAAATGTCACTAAATTAATCAAATTCCAGGAAGTACCAACTTTACTTTTACGCACTCGTGCTTAAAGTGACTTTTTACGCACGCAAATCGAATCGTGAAATGACAGGTTTTGATAAGCGAGTACAAAAAAGCATTTATATCATTTCATGGTGTGTCAGAAGCTCATATACGTCGAATCTGCAACCTTTTATTTGAATGTAAAACACCTTGAGATAAAAGAGGAAAAAAATCAAATCTAATACCATACCAGGTAATATATGCTATAAAATTCATACTCGTATTGATTCGTTTCCAAAAAAAAACAACCCACTATGGTGGAAAAGAACTTTATTATCTAGATGCCAGGCTTGATGTGAAATCTATGCACAGTCTGTTTTATTTAAAATTAATTATTAATTAATTTTATTTAAAATACTTCAAAGATAATTTCTATTTCCGCTTTGGCCGACCACAGGTGGATACTTGCGTAAAATGTGAAGAACTGTCTGTAAAAATAAAAAGGTCTAGCCTAGGTGATGCTGCAAAAAGAGCTTCTGCCGTAGAACTAATGGTACACTGAAGACGAGCAAAGAAGTTTTACTCTAAATTAGATCATATTACAGAATTATTGCAAACTGAAGACGATGCTGTAGGGATTTGCTTTGATTACATGCAGAATTTGCTGTTACCTCATGTTCCCGTTCAGGATACATTCTACTTAAGACAGTTATCATTACATTGTTATGGCATCCATAAATTAAAAATAAATGGCAACATTGTTTGTATACCATAAAGGTGAAGCCAAGAAAGGAGCAAATTAGGTTTTGCTCTATGCTTTTAAAATATATTCAAAGTTCCTTATCAAAGTATATAAGAAAGTTATATCTTTTTAGTGATGGATCTCCAGGCCAGAACAAAAACCATACCTTACTAAGGTTTTGTCTAGCACTTGTAGATATGGGTCGATTTGATACAATAAAACACTATTTTCCTATTCAAGGACATCCATTCCTCCCAAATGATAGAAATTTTGGAACTATCAAAAAGAAGCTTAGAAAGTACGACAGAATATACTATATTCCTGAGCAGTACAAGGACATAATAAAATCCGCGAGTAAAAATTTTGAAGTACAAAGTATCAAATCTGATGATATTTTGAACTTCAAAGATTGGTGGCCTAGCTTTTATAAAAGAAATCCCTTATCCAAAGAATCGTACAAAAAAATTTTCAATAAAAGGAGCCATAATAACAAGGGACTATATTGACGGTTTATGTTCGCATACTTTTGTACTTCAAAAAACCATAGGCGTTGCTAATATTAGCTTACCAACTGAGAAAGCTTATATGTATGGAAAAGTACCCATACAAAGGAACACACTTCTAAACTTACAGCAACTTGAGTCCTGTGTAGAAAATGAAAATAAAAACTTTTATAGAGAAATAAATCAATGGCCTACTGAAGACATCGAAGAATCTGTTGAGGACGATATGTTTTAATAATAAACTGTAAATGTATTGTAGCACAAAATTGTAAAAGTATTCCTTCATTTCTAATATATGTACTATATTAAAATGTATGTTCTTTAGTTTTTATTTTTCAATTAATTAAAACAACATATAAAACTTAATTAGCGCAGAAACAACACGAGTCTATGTAATTTATTTTGTTAACAGTGGTAACAGTATGTACAAAAAATTTGTCAAATTTGATGTGATACTAAATCATATATTACCTTCAAAATAGAATTTATTATTACAAGTTAAAGGCTTAAAAGGTTAAAGGTTTTGCTCTCCTGTAAAATTCAGAAAACATTACTTATGTTGATTCTGATCTCACCGATTTAGTTAAATTTAAATTAGATACAGGTAGTAAAGTTAATCTCATTCCTTTTTATTTATATAATAACATGTCTGTGAATAAAAAAAAAACATTGTAATGTTATCCTAAGAGCTTACGGAGGACAAAAACTTATACCATTATTTGCAGTAGATTTAAATGCTAGCAATAAAAACGAAACTAAAAATTTAGAATGTATTGATTTAATAATTGATGATATTAAACTATTGCAAAAGGTATTAATAATAATAAAGATGTATTTATTAATAGCAATAATGATGTTTTAAAGTAACTAAGAATGTAAAAGTTGTTAGACCACCATATAGGTTACCTCAGACATTGGGAAGTAAATTGAAGGAGGAATTAGAAAGACTGGTTAACAATAACATTATAGAGAAAATAAATGATCCCAAAGAATGGTCCAGTAATATGATATTGATAGAAATATCGGATAAATCAATTAGGTTATGCTTAAAAGCCATTAAGCGTGATTATCACTTGATACCAACCCTAGATGAGATGCCAACAAAATTGCTGCATAAAAAATATTAGGTACACTGTGTTAGATATTAAGCAAGGCTGCCATCACATTAAATTATATAGATAAAGATTCAAGTAACCTACATACATATGTGCTTTCAATACTTCCTATGGTTATTATAAATTCTTAAGATTACTTTTCGAGTTGAATTGTGCTCCTGAAGCTTTCATTAAATTAAATGAAAAGTATTTTGGTAACATAGATAAAGAAAATATAGTTACAGTATAACCTCTATAATCCGGACACACTTAAATTCGGACATTCAGTACTCCGGACACTAATTTACAAAAGTCATAATCCGGACGCATTTCTTTAATCCGGACACTCGCTGCGCGCGCAATATTTTTTGCGTGTTTAAGCTTGTCAGAGCGTCTTTGGCAGTCGGGCTTTACGCTGTGTCATTTTAATTCGCGACAAGTGCACTGGAAGGTGCTTATTGTTACAAAATGTCGAAGAGAAAACATACAACGTTAAATTTACAACAAAAACGTGAAATAATTAGATCGGTGGATTCAGGAAAAAGTGTCAGATCAGTTGCTGTTAAATATAGTATTGGAAAATCTACAGTTTCGGATATCTGTAAAAATAAAGCCAACATAATGGATTATCTAGCGGAGGATAATAATTTAGATAAAAGGAAGGTTAAGTGCATATCCAGCCATGGAAAAAATTTGTACACTTGGTTTGTTCAGGAAAGGGCTAGAGGTAAGTAAAAAAAATGCCATTTAGGCAATTTTAATTTTGTCAAATGGGTTGTCTAAAGAAAAATTAAAAGGAAAACATTTGAAAGTCCACATATGTATTCAACAAAAATCATTTTTCTTTTGTTATAGGAACCCTATTATCAGGGGAACTTATATCTGAGAAGGCAAAGTTTTTTTATCAGCAGCTAAACTTAGGTGGCGATTTCAAAGCAAGCAGCGGTTGGTTGCAAAAATTTAAAGAGAGATATGGCATAAGGCAGTGGACTATTATGGTGAAATTCTGTCAAGCAATGTAGATGCAGTGGAGCCATTTAAAGAAAAGCTACTTTCAAAAATCAGAGAAATGGGCCTTCAACACGATCAGATTTATAATGCCGACGAAAGTGGGCTATTTCGTGGACTTATTTCGTGAATGGTTCCATACTGAATTCGTGCCGGCAGTAAGAAAAAAATTAAAAGAATTGAATTTACCTCCAAAAGCTCTGTTATTATTAGACAATGCCCCAGGGCACCCAGTTGATCTCAAAAGCGATGACAATCAAATCTGAGTTATGTACCTACCACCCAACTGTACACCATTAATACAGCCCATGGATCAACATGTCATCCAAGCCGTAAAACTCTTTTACAGAAAGGACTTGCTTAAAAAAATTGTAGCATCTAAAACTGACATTCCTACAATGTTGAAGAGCATTAATCTTAAAAACGTAGTGTTTTCGTTACACGAAGCATGGTACCAAGTGCATCTAGACCTAATAAAAAAGTCTTGGAAGCCATTGTTGTCTACCCAGGAGGTGGCTTCAGATGACGAGGATGAAGAAGAAAACATTCCTTTGGCAACTTTAACAAAGAAAATTATAAAATCAAAAGGACTCCAAAATGAATTAAATGAGGTAAAAGCTCTTGGTGAACAAATATTAGGCGCCGATATTTCAAATGAAGATGTAGAAGCGTGGTTACGGGGAGTGGCTCTGAGACTGACATTTTACTAACAAACAACGATATTCTTGCTGAAACAAATGATGTACAGAACGATTCTTCTAGCGATGATGATGTTCAAATTGTGGCAAAAGTGAAACACCAAGATGCCGTAAGGTCCTTTAACAGCTGCATCCAATGGGCATCAGAAAACAATATACCAGACAATCAAATTGAGTTACTTTTCGAACTAAAGTATATTGCTGTAAAAAAGATGTTGAGTCAAAAAAACAGAAAAATATTACTGATTTTTTTAAGATAGTTCCAACGTAACTAACATTTGTTTGTTTAAGCTTTTAATTACAGTACGTATATAGAATATGTACAATACTGTTTACGTTTTTCTATTTAAAATTTTTAAAATATCTTTGGCATACCTACCTATTTTTATTTTCTTATGAAAGATTACGTTTGTGCTAAATAATAAATGTTTTATAAATTATTCTGGATTTTATTTGTATCGTAAAATTATGCTTTGGCTCATACCCACTAATCCGGACAAATCACTTATCCGGACACCCCCTTTACAATTTATTGTCCGGATTATAGAGGTTATACTGTATATATTTTGACGATTTGTTAATTGGAACAGAGACCATAATAAAACATGATGAATTATTAGTAAAAGTATTACAAAACGCGAGAAAGTATGGCGTAAAATTTAATAAAAACAAAATCCAATACAAACAAGAAAGAGATTTATGGGGCAAATGTTTGACAAAAATGGGGTGTATCCAGATAAAAACAGAACAGTGTCTTTCAATTAATAATACGTGATATAAAACACATTATTGTTTCCACATGTTTAACACTCCGACGTACAATGGCGTTGCTTCTTCCCGGACCATCGACAAAATTTGTTTCGTCGTAATTTAGAAAGTTTTTTGGAGGCATTTTCCAAGATGATTTCTAAATTATTGAAAAAGTCTTTAACTACAACAATAGAAATTTCGGTTCTAGATAACCTAATGTTTTCCGAACACCCTAAAACTAACAATCACACTCTGTAATAATTATTTTACTCTCTACCAACCACTACCGTCTCCATAACTCCAAACGGTTTTCAAGATTAATAAAAGTGTTGAGTAAAAGTGTGATTGAAAAAGTGTTTGAAAACACGGCTTTATTTTACTTATTTCTGACATATTCTTTCAGGTATTGTTATCCGTTATATCATACTGCGAAAGAGTATCGTTAGTTACAAAGATCTGTAAAGTCTATCGGTAATCTTTTGTAGCTGGCCAATTATCTGACACAAGGCAATCTTGTGTCTCCAGTCACCCACATTGACGGTACTTAGTTTCTTCTTGAACTTCATCTCCCTTCAATATTTGTTCAGCTTATATTTACTCAGCATCTATTATTGCAGATAACAATATATACGCTAATTAACAGCAATTAAAATTTTCGTATTTTTACGGACAATAACTGATTAAGGCGAGTCAAACCCCATCAATAATTCTTCTAATAAATTCTTGGTGAGAATTTAAAGAGACTATTTTCGTATCAAAACATGAGAAAGTGAACTCGAGAAACGCAACTTACTGAATGATAGTAGCAGTACCTTGCCCATTCTCTCGTAATTTCCATTCCCCGAGTTTCAAGAATAACCTCCCTGGGTAATGGAAACCACTCGCAACGAAAAAACAACAAATAAAAACTAGAAAGGTATCTCGTTTCTAAAAGCATTATTCGGATGGAGAACCGCGCGAAACGCACGACCGATTCAATGAAGATATAAAACGGGGAACGTTTTATATTTTCAAGACAACGACGAGGAAATGTATTATTTATAACGTTAAAATAATGTTTCTCCTCTCGTTTTTCCATTATTTTACTCCAGCACTGGCCCGGAAACTAAAGCATCTAATGAAGTATGATTATATACCCGCGAACGCCTGAAAAATTTCAATTTCACTCCGTCCTCTTACGCCATCCTGTGACGCAGTTAAATGACGTAAACGTTGCAGGCATGAATATAAATTTGAGCTGGATGTGTTATTAGATTTTGGTTTGTTAAGACGTATAACTTGATTTTGTTGCTGCTCCAGTTCCTCGATGCTTTTAAAAAACTTTTTGGCTGAGACAGCTCTAAACCGTTGTTATTACTAAAATAACCTTTTTCTTCTTACATTGCGTGTATTACTGGCTCCTAATGATTTTTAAATATATTTTTTATGTGTGTTTGTAAACAACACCCATTCAGTAATGGTTTGTTGTTTTAATCAAAAAAGAACGTTTGTCTGTGCGTAATAGCTACTTGGTTGATTTATTAATCCTTTACTTTTATTCTGTTTGATGTATAACTAGTATTTATTTTGGCATTAGCGTGCTTTTCTTTTCGATTTCCTCCATTCTGATTATTTACATTAGAAGAACTAATCCCAAATTTTATTGTCGACATTTTACTGTCAAAATTATTTACTTTGTTACCAGGATAACAGTAAGCCAAAGGTAATGACGTTTGTATACTGTGGGCCATCATCTAATTTAAAACGTCATGAAACATCTACTTCGCATTTAAAATCTTATTCAAATTGTTTTGATTTGCGCCGCCGTTTAAAATTAAATTTGACAATTGACTCCGAACAGCAAAAATTATTTAATTTAGAAAAAGCCGATGGCATGCGATTATTGAAAGACTTCAGTAGTTCAGTAGTTGGCGAGACCATGTTTAGCATTTCGAGACTATTCCAGCAAGTTATATGAATACAATAAAGGTAATTTTCTGAAAGCAGTGGAAATGATTGGTCAGTTTGATCCGGTAATGATAAAACACTCAGCAAATGTAAAAAAATATCTTGTCCTGAAAACACACATGCCTCATTACATTAGCCCTGATTTCCAAAATGAAATTATTAATCTCCTAGGTGATGCTGTTACAAAAACTATAAGAAATGTACTTGAGAATGCTAAATATTATTCAATTATTACGAATGGTACTCCTGATCGAAGTCATATACAGAGCAGTTAACTTTTATTTTAAGATCCTTTGATTGCTCAAAGGGTGTGGCAAATATAAGAGAAAGGTTTTTAGGATTTTTCCCTTCGACAACGACAATAGGTGAAGGAATTTTCGAGTATTTGACTGATACTATCCTACATAAATTTTATTTAATATGCGTGGCCAAGGATACGATCATGGCTCTAATATGCGTGACGCAAATGCTGGGGTACAGAACCGTATTATTCCCGTTAATCCTAGAGCTACGTTCGTTTCTTGTGCTACTCACACATACTTTAAATTTAGTAGTAAACGATGCTGCAAAATCAGTCAATGAAGGTTTAACGTTCTTTAGTATATAATTTTTTTTCGTCATCTCTGTATAGACAGAATATACAAAAATCAAATGTCAGTTCTCTTAATATTTAACCTGTATCAGGAACTCGTTGGGAAAGTAGAATAAAAGCTATCAGACCTCTTTTTTTTCCAATTACCCGAAGTATATATGATGGTCTAATGGAATTATCTACAGATCAGTCCAGGGATACTAATATAAGACACACTGCTGATTCTTTGGCTACAAAAATTAAATCTTTTAAATTCGTTTGTTCCTTAACAATATGGCATTGTCTTTTGGAAAAGATAAACGATGTCAGTAAACTCATTCAGCACACGTCTACAACAATAAAAGAAGTGTCTTAAAGCTTTACAAAATTTGATACAATTTGTTTCCACTCAGAAAACAGGTGAAACTTTTGATATTTTAATGGAAAAGGCAAAAACTATTAGCAATGAAATTGATGAAGACGCAATTTCCCATCAGCTTCTACAAACAGGATTAGAAGAAAAAAACGTCTTTTTGTATATGCGTCGACAGATGAACCAGTGGTAAACCCTAGAGATCATTTTAAATATTTTTTTTTATTTTTCTATTCTTGATTGCATAAAAAATTCTATCGAACAGCGATTTAACCATATGAAAGAGCATGGCTATTGTTTTTAACTTTTTTACTAGATATTAGAAATATTGATCAAGAAATAGTTAAAAAAGCTGTTTCGATTTAGACATATATTTAATGGACGAAAACGATAAAGGCATTAACGGTGCAGAGCTGTTCGAAAAAATAAATACTTTTAAATCACTGGTAAGTGAGGACACAACCCCTATGGAAATTCTAAATTATTTTGTAGCAAATAATTTATATTTTGCTTTTTCGAACTTCGAACTGTATATGTAGCTCTCAAAATTCTTGTTACTCTCCTTGTATCTATCACTACTGGATAAAGGTCGTTTTCTAAATTAAAAGTTATAAAAAACTATTTACGGAGTGCTATGGCTTAGAGTCGTTTTTAATATTACAAATTTCAAATTTTTAACGCAAAACGAATTGAAAGAAAGCAGGCATGATAATAAAATTTTTGGAAATTATAATTATAAAAACTATAATTTGACTTACCAACTTAAATGACACTATGGTATATTTATATAACACTCTATTAATGTTCACGCTATCTTACGTTAATTTATACAAATTTTAACTTTATCACCCTTACACCTTCACCATCATCTTAACCACATCGCACCTAAAATCTAACTGCTTTTGCATTGGTTAAACCAACAACGTTATAGGGTGACGCATCACCAAAAAAAGTTTGAAATCGTTTTTGTGATATACTGGAAGTCGATTTAATGTAAACATCAAAAATACAGTTTCAACAAGTTTATAAATGACATACATTGGATATAACACTGTTTTCAAGCAATTAAACAGAGGAAATATTTTTAAAAACGTTTCGTAGAAATAATAGTTTGACCTACCTTAGATCACTCTTTGGTATGATGTAACACTGCACTAATTTTCACACAGTTTTAAGTTAATTCAAAAAATGTTCATTTTTATCACTTTTACAATTTATATTAAATTAATTGAATATCGAAAGCATCTTCGCCACATCCCGTCTAAAATCCAACTGCTTTGTGCATAGGTTTAAACTAATAATGTTACGGGTGACGTATTAGCAAAAAAAAAGTTTACAGTCGGTTTTGTGACATACTGGAACTCGATTTAATGTAAACAGAAATACAGTTTCAAGAAGTTTATAAAAGGAGAATTTAACTCTATTATTAAAAAATTCAAATATGAATATAACTTCCCTATGTTGTAAAATTGGTTAATAAGAGAAATAATTTAATATTTTACATTATACAAGGTCAATCGAAGAGCATAATCACGGTGGGTTTTTTCTTATGGAATAAGACGTTTTATTTTATTTTTAAAAACTCCATAAAAGCCATTTTTGAATTAAATTAATTAGAAATTATCTTAAATATCGTTTAGTTGGTAATAGCTGTCATTTTCAAAAAAAAATCAATCACTTCTCTACGTTTGCACGCATTTTTGAGACAAACAAGCGGCAAGTATATTAATGATTTGTTCTTAATGGTAAACCTCGCGCATGATAATTATTTTAGGCGCAGGTGAGTCTCATAAAAATCATAATGTCCAATTATATACATTTGCTCTTAGATAGAGATTGATATTGTTTTTGTCACAGCAATAGAATAAATAAAACATCACCATAAATACAAAATATTTGTTTAATAAGTTAATTATTAGCAAAATTGAACAAGTGTAATTAATTTTAATTTATCTTAATATCTTTAATTTTGTTTTTTTAATATAATTAAGTATATCATTTACCTACCTTATTTACTACATGTGTTCTATTGGTATAATATGAGGTGTACTTAATAAAATATTTACTGTAAAGGGCGCATTTTTTATTATTGCGCGCAGTAAATTCATACCTTAGCTGCGGGCCTGTACATCCTTTGTTTGTCTTTCCTTCAATTTTCAGATAAATTTTATTTTTCGAAATTAAAAATTTTGATGAGCTTTCAAAAAACACATTGACAGTGACTTGCGTTACAGAGGGTTCGCAGGCAATTATCGCCTCTATTTCGTAGAGTAAAAAATTCATAACTTTGAAACCATTGCAGATAATCAATTGAAACTTTGGATTATCAAATCATACATACTCTTTCTTTTAGTGATATAAATTTAATTCAACTTTATTAGAGAGTTATTAGAGAAATACTCCACATTTAAACTGTTCTTGTCGTTAATGATCGATTTGTGGCGAAAGATATCGCTTTTCATCTTCTATTTGTAAAGCAAGCGATTTTTTTACCTGGATGAATACTTTCGCGAATAACTATATAATTCAATACATATTGATTTTGTTGCATATTTACAGATAGAATAACTACTTCTTTTACGAAATGTTATTGGTCGAATAAATGTACTTTTTTAAAATTTTAATCTGTATGCCTATTTTTGCATGGAACTTAGATACATATTTAGAGTCAAATAACTTTTTCTAAACACATTTTTCCGTATTTGGATAAATTCGATGTTCTCATAACGATTTAGGCGAGTTTCACATCAGCAGTTCCACCAAAGTGCTACTAAAATTCTCTTTAAATTCGTCGTTGCTTTTTTGGGTGTCGGACCTGTACATACCCGACTACATAGATTTTGGATCCTTTTCCAAATGTTAACACAGCAGGATCGTTCCTCCGAAACAGCAAGTCAATTTACTTTGAGTAAGAACCAGTCTAAATTCGACAATGGCTCTAGTTGTGACACAAAATAATAAATGATTTGGCTTTTTAAAAACATACATACTGTCTGACAAAGAACCTCATAGTTAATGTATTCGGTTTTCCAGAAATATGCCCTCCCTGCATGTGTAATTGCATATAATTCAATAGCGTCTATTTTACATGCCTAACAAGTATACACAACAGCAGGCATTATGTTTAACCCAATTTAATGTGTAATCGCTATTAGACTCTATTCGTAACCACATATGATTCTGATAGTATTTAGTGTTCGTATCCTCGTCAAAATTTCGTAGTTAGTGGCAGAACGCAGCGTAGTGTATTGAGCGTTAGTGTGTAATATTAATGCGCAAATCCTAAAATGTTTCTGGGACCTGCTTATAAATTCACTGCACATTTCGCCCTAGCTTCAATACATGTATATGTATATACGTATTATATATTTACATACATATATACGTATTAGACAGCTCGTCGAGGGAGAACTAGTAAACAGCAAATTAAAATCATTTGCGCGAAATGGTATCTGTTAAATGTACGATGTAAACCAATTATAAACCGAAGACTGGATGCGACATTCACGCTACATTCCCAACCAAACATATTCCGACAATAAGCTTTCGAAAATAATAGGTACTGCTGAAATAAGCTTTACCAGTATATATTTCGAAATTGATTCGTAATAGATTTACAAACTAATGTTTGGAAAATTGTAATCAGAAAAACGTACGCTTACATTATAGTTGTTTGGAAAACGTAATTGTCGCAATTGATTGTCTTTTTGAAAATACACTTACTAGATTACAAATCTATTATATTTTTGATACAATTTTACTTTAAAAATATATTTTGTGTAATCTCCGCAATTTTTCAGATCAATCCAAACTTGAACAATGAGACCACGATGTTGCACCGCCTTTTCCAAAATTGTATTTTTTCCTGACGTACTGGCTTTTGTTACTTCAACCCAACTGCAATTCGACCTCGTTGTGCTTATTTATTTCCAACAAACTGTTACATTTCTTCCACTTACAATTACTAAAAATTTTTAGAATTAACCTAATTAAGCCTAAGTTTGAAAATTAGAGTACGAATGCAAGTAGGTTGGAAACAGGTCATTTGAAAACAGTTTAATTGGTTTTGACCTGCTTTGGTCTCTTCCCAGCATGAAGGGTGGGGGAAAGAAGGGTGGGTCCGCTGGCTACTGATGAAGCATTGCGTGGCCGTATATTGTGTCCGGCTTATACGGCGTGTCCACGTCGAGTGGTTGGTCCCTTACGCACACAGTTTACTTACTAATGCAATATTCAAAATTCTCGTCAGAAGTGACAAAAAACGATTTAAAGTGTTAATTAAGTTATATTCCCATATTATTGACGAATCAACAAAAGAGAGAAAAGTGACGGGTAGTATCCATGACTTCGACTCTTTCATTAATTAAACAATTAGAAATTAATATATTCACATTGAAAATGATATTTTCACAACGACAAAACCTACGCATCGGAAACTCAATATGAATTCTTTTTATAGTTTATCTTGATTATGTAATTGACCACCTGGCATAATAAAACGTACAATAGACCAACCATAATAAATAAATTATTTGTTACTGTTTTTACATGTTATAATAGCAAATTGTGAAAACAACAATAAAGCTTTCCAAAGAAAACTTAATTCCCGCTTATGTAATCAGTAGACTCGGAAAAGAAGGGCAATTTCCAGTGTAATGCGGTGAGCCGCGTAGAGGTGCAGCACAGAAACTCGAACACCACTGCTCGTTGTGAATGTTTATCAGTACACACATATTTAGAACATGTCGCATTTAGGTACATTTAGGAAACGGCGTATTTCGAAGAAACTAGAACACAACGACAACTATTTGACGTGTAACAGCAGGTTGAATTCTAAACGCCACCTAAAAAGTATATAAAACACTGTTCTACAATCCGTGGTAAACGATACAGCGAACAATTAACATTTCATACAGCTGTTTGTTTTATTCTATCTAATCTACCGTTCACATTACTAGACCAAGAAGCATTTGTTTCCTTCTGGAGCAAGTATTCGGATTGTACATTACCAAGTCGGACATCAATAAGAAACGTTATGCTATCTGCTCGTGACTATGTTGAAAGAAGAATTAAAGCAGAATTGAAATATAAAAAATTGTGGTTATGTGTTATTTGAAAATGTTATTGACAAGGACTCAAATTTTCCCATACGAAGACAAATATGTGAAGGTGCATCGAAAGATTCATAAAGTCACAAGAATTAGGTACTTTAAATTTGGAAATACGTTGCAAGCAAATGTTATAGGCAGAAAACCATTTTCTGCATTATGATGAAAGTAGTAACTCAAAACTAAAATAAAATACGTAATAGTGTTGTTTATTAAGTGATTTAATATTTAATGCTACCTCCACTAGCCTTTATACTGCCCTAATGCGTTTCGGCATAGTAGCTACAACTTTAAAACATTCTTCTTGAGAAATAGAAGCCCATTCCTGAAACACTGCCTATATACGTTAGCGGTTTTTTTAGTAGTATGGGTAAGTCTTTCCTTCAAAATGTGCCAACCGGCTGGCCAAGGTACGTTGTCGAAGTCTTTCCTTCAAAATGTGCCAAAATTTTCAATTGGAGGGAGGTCATTGGTCTAATACAATGTAATATTCGAAAATGTCATCTTTTGGACTAATATAATGATCCTGGTGGTAAAAATTTCTTTTATAAATTTAAATTATTCTGCTTCCCGTGAAAGGAATTTAGCAAATTTGGTCTTATTAGAAAGGACTTTGATTATCCTATGTTTAGTGATCGAAGCTGTTTAATATTGTTTTGTCCGTTACCGCTAGAGGGCGTCGTTAAAGGGATTTAAATATATAAATTTTATGATTTTTGAAAGAAAGAGTGGAATGTTTGGCGGCCAAAAAAATAGACTATCATCACATTACCGAAGGCTCACCTCAATACGGCTGCTAAGCCCCTCCACGTTGTTCTCTTCCCCCTCTTTACCGACTCTATAATCAATTAAACATACAGAACAGCTTAAATTTTGCCGCTTGAAAATAAAAGTTCTTAATTATTTCACTGCTATAACAGTGAATTTTAATGTTTTAAACATCTATAGACGTAGACGGTGTTTAGGATAGCAATAGTGCACTCTGTATCTAGGAACATACCCATAAGAAAAGTTATTGTCTAAAACACAATAATCTCCTTTAAAATTAGAAAATTAGCAATTCGTGTACAGAGTCCCAATAATGGTTGAAACCGATCCTGTTACATCTACAACCATTTCAGATAAAAATACTTCCATCTTAGTAGAACTGTTCTAAGTATTTGCACGTTAGCAAATTGTGTTGAGCAAGTGTAGACATTTAGAATTATTAGAATTTATTATTATAATTTCAACTATTGTTCAATGTAATTTAAATTAGTAGTTACATGTTATCACATGCCATTGTTATGGTTTTATTAATAGTAACAATCTTGACATTGGTTTACCAATTTGTACGAAACTTGAAAAAGACAGCGAAGTCCTGAAAACGTTGTTGAAGTGCAGAGATAATTTATCCAATAAAAGGAATTCCTTACAAACATCATTGAGCGCTGACTCTGACTTTTATATATCACTTCATGAATTAATCTTTTTTTATAGGTAATTATTTTTATTTTTCAAAATCTATTTTCAAAATAAAAATTATGTTGTCTATTTTTACAGTGCTTAGACAAAGCAGTTTCAGCAGTGACGTTATATATCACAGTGTATTGGTGTCTATAAAATCGTTTCTCTAAATATTATTTAGTTTGATCGATGTAGCATTTGTTTGCCATATAATTTGTAGACGACGTTACTTTGATTATTTAACCGTTAAACATGACCATCATTTTAAAATGTTCAAGATGGCCGCTGTTCGTAAACCAGTGAACATCAGAGAAAATTTTAAATTGCACTGTAATGTGTGGCAGAATTGGACACTTAAGATCTCTCATTACCAACCTTATATCTACAGCGGTTTAGCTGTAACAGGACCGCTTCCAGACTTTATAACACCTTTTCAAAAATAAGGTCGGCCATTTGCTTAAAAGAGCCGAGAAAGACCGCCTCCACAAGAAACATCGTATTATGCGCATAATTGAAAGTTAGATCACTACCATCTGACAGGCAACAGACAACAAAGGGGCAAATTTACTACCCTGAAGCGCACTCCTACGCAATTCAATAACACCAGAGGTGATTACCCTATCCCCATCGCGAATTCGCCAGATAAATATAGAGTGAGTGTGGGTTTCTTTCAATCTCAATATTAAACTAAACGAACATAATAAAAATCGATTCGTCGCTTTAATATACTTAAATACGACGTTTTTATTCATATATTTCATGTAAGTATTCCAAAACGAACCTTTAAACTTACAAATACTATATCAAGAATTGCCTATCTACACGCAAAGCATGACAAATATGCGAATCATAAAATGTATTCGTAGCAGTTTAATTTAAATAATTTATTTTCCTTGTATATGATTTAAAACATTATATTAGCTAGGATGTTGCTTTGTTTCCGTAAAAATAAAGGCTTTACGTTATATAATGTGGAAGCGTTGTTTTGCTGTGCTTCCTCGTCCCATTCAAAATCCCCTAATGAAAACGTTGAAAGTGTTTTTCCTGGATAATTAAATAGAAGCACTTCCCTTCATTTCCGCTACTTTTCTTCCAGTATTAAAGGTCGTATATAATAAACGTGCGAAAGCCCTCGCATCTAACACTCGCCACCTAAATGAAAATTTTACATGAACATTCACTTGCTATACCTATACAGGTTACGGTAACATGCCATGCAATACCGTAGAACGATAATGTAGATAAAGAAGCAACAATAGTACACACTTTTATTCATAAATTTTGTAGCATTACATACACAGGACCCTCTATTAGATAAGCATTTCATATAATGAAAGGCTTTATGTTTAAATTTAGTAGACTATTACTGCCTTAATAATGTCAGCTTTGATGTTGAAATGACAGTTTCAGTGTTCAAATTAAGGCCATTATATCAGAATTATGCTGTTTATAATTGAGTTGATACATGCATATGAATGTATGTATATTTGTGTATGTAATTATTATAACAATTAACAAGTCTTCTGATTTGTTGATTAACCTAACAGACTATAATTGCGCAATAACCAAAAATCTGGAATCTAATTATTTAGTAAGAAGTTGGTTTGTGGACTGTAGATTAGCGTTTAGGGAAGAGACATCCATTTATCTCTTGTTCATGGTGTTTGTAGTACTGACTTTGGGTTTCATATATTTTAGTTAGTTAAGTCTCTAAAGTATTAATCCTTGTTGTTGAGCTTGTTCTGTAGGGCATCCAAAATGACATCCCATCTTGCCGAATTAAAAGCGTTTCTTACATCCAGTGTAACGAACATCACCACGAGCCGCGAGTAATGATTTTCGATGAGGTGGGATGACATGGATTTGTCAAATTATTATTCTAGTTCAATTACTCCAGATCTCTAAACAATTTTTGAATGTTGAATCGTTTACTGAATGCTTTAGAAAACGCAACGTTATTACGAAGAAGAGAAAATATCTTCAGGGTTTATATGATAGAGTGTTGAATCTAGACCTGACAGCTAACGCCATGTATTGGTTTCGAGGACAATGTAGCGTTAGTTGTGGACCCAATAGACAAGCACACGCTGATGAAAAACACTAACACATGTCTGAAAACAATAAGTATATACATAGATAAAGAACAATTGTTTGTAGTTGGCACCAAACAAACTTAAAAATCCCCTTTTCTTGACGTTCTTTCTTCGTTTTAACGATGAACTAACCGCAGCTACATAGATGGATTCTTCGATGTTCAGTTGATTTCGGGTTTTCTGTTTCAAAGCTTCAGTATATTGACGTCAAATATGTACATATTTAATCTACTTTTAATTCGTCGTGATATTACAATTTTGAAATGATTTTCCCAGGATACGACTTTTTTCGATGTTTCAATTTCGTTTTTCAATCAAAAACTAAACTTGTTTATCTTAGCCTGTCACTCTGTCAAATCTTCTTTCCGCCAATTTAAATCATTGACGATGAAATCTCCACGGATTCCGCGTACTTGAAGTTTATTAGCCATCTAAACTGCGGTTTTGTTTGTAATACATATCAATGATATCCAGATTATGTGTATGATGTTAAGTATAATTTTGACAAATAAAGGAAAACGAAAACTAATTTATATTCGATTGCATCATTCGATGCCTATTTTATGAGCTACTTTACTGTCTATAAAGTGCCACTTTAAAGTACTAGTACTTAGAAAAATTTGAAAAATTGACTCTTATGTCAGTGTCAAATAAATGTCAAAGTCAGTTCAAAACTTTGCGCCATTTGCCGCTACCGCATAAATAGTTTTGTATTGAAACTTAAATTTATTAGGTAAAAGTGAGTCTCCAGCATTTGCATCTAATTTTTTTATAACTTGTTGTTTCGCATTCATTTTGCGAGAGAGACCCTGTCATTTTTAATAAGTCATTTGACGTTTGTACAAATAACAAATTACTGTCAACATAGCCAGCTGATAAAATCATTACCTTACATAAAGGTCATAACATAGATATATTAATTATTTATTGTATAAAATAGGGCAGTCGAACATAAAATTATGTATCTAAATAATTACCAGTATAAATAATGACCAGTATAAATTATGACTAATATAAATAATAATTCGTATGGATAATAGCCAGTATGATGAATGACCAGTATGGATAATTACCGGTGTAAATTATGACCAACATGAATAATGACCAGTATAAATTACGACTAGTATGAATAATGACCACTATAAATAATAACCTGTATAAATAACAATAAAAATAACAATGTCACTACATTTTGACACTTGATGACGTCACTCATTTATTGAAAGCATAAAAATAGGATAATTTTAGTCTTACAATTTTCGAAAATCAGGATCCGCTATCATTTTTCGTTCTCTTGTAATTGAGCCGCCCTGGAAAATTTGTAATTTCCCTATACGAGAGACCAGATTCCCATACCGTCACTAGACGTACGCGCACTTGACACTACACGATACTTGAATAATTAGGCATCTTCATATGGCGAATATTAGTATAATGAAATAAATATCTAGAAAATAAGTCTACTTATTAAGTAAAAAGTAATGGCCGAACTCACCGACACTACTTAAATCATGCAAAATATAAGTAAAGCTTTATTTTAAGTAGTACTTATTTTCCTGTTTAGTTGCACCATCTGCTTTAAGTCACGTCTTAAACTTAAATGATTCACATGGGTCAGGTATAAATTTTCGTGATTGTGAACGTGCCAAATCAGTAATTGTCATAGCAACCAGTATACAGCATATTAATTTGTTGAATGGATGTTGTGAACATCTGTTCGACATGCCTGCAGAGTTATTTATTAATTTACTATATTTTATCAGGATTTGTACCTGATTTGGGCAACTTATGGTCATTTACTTCGTTTTCTTTGAGCTGGCGTGATCTCAAAATGTAGTTAAATTCTCACTATCATTAATTTGTATTATCCAAGGTATGTATAGGTACATTATTTAAGAAATGCATTTATTATTTCATATTTTTAATAGGTAAAATGGAAACCCAAGGCAAAAGAATACGAAGCTCTAATTATTTTTTGGAGGAGAAAAAATTATTAATTATTCTTGTAAATAGCAAGAAAAATATAATAGAAAATAAAAAAAGCCGATGCAGTATCTAATGCAGATAAAGAAGCCGCGTGCAAAGATATTTGTACAGAATTCAACGCTTTATCTCCAGCTAACATTTACAGAGACATTACTTCATTAAAGAAAATGTACATGAACATGAAAAAAGTAGTTCGAAAAGAAGTTGCAGATGAAAAGATGGAAATTTTTAAAACTGGTGGTGGTCCATCATGTACAAAGGTCCACAACTCTTTAAAAGAAACAAAAACAGTTAAAGGTTTAGATAACATATTTGATAAAGGTACCATTTTATATTTACGTACGTACGATTATATTAATGGTGATAAGAAGTAACCGCATAAACAACTATCAAATTAATGTGACTTCTAATATTTTAAGTTAAGTTACAGTTTAAGCGTTGAATATCCTGGGCTTAAATTTAAGACTCGTTTTTAATTTTAAGACTTATTTAAACGCTTTGTGCAACACAATAAATGATCCTTAACGTTTTAAGCACTATTTTGTTTTCTTCTAATAATCTAAAACTAACGGATTGGCAATCTATGAAGACTACAAACCTGGAAGAAAAAGACTTTTATCATTTCAAAACTACATATATCTACTATTTACACTAATTACATTATAAATGAAATATTTTTATTATCATTGACATCTGCAATAGTGTGTAACATGTAATTAAGTTAAAAGGTGTCAATCTATCAAAACACTTTTAGTAAGGTCTTTTTTATTTTACCTTACAACTGACCTACTTCAAAGTTTCACGATCAAAGTGTTGAAAAGGTACTTCTTAAAATTATATAAAGAACCATGAATAAAAACACTAACTCCATGTTAAAAATATAAACACATCAGTTATTATTAAATATAATAACAGAATTGAATTACTTTTACACTACCTCTTTTAAACCCAATTTAATTTCCATTATAACCATTAGAGTAAGCTGAATGATTTATTATTCACTAAAGTAGTAATATATTTTAGATATTGATTAATTTTCGTTAAAACTAACAAGTATATATATATATATATGTATATATATTATGTATATGCATTTTTATATTGCAATGTTATTGTAAGAGCGACAAACTACGGTTACACTCAGCGGTTAGTAAACTGGCTCTGCGGCTCTTTAAAATAAATTATTGAGCGCAAGGTATTTCTCTATCTAGTCATGTCCGGATACCTTTGAAGGTCATTGTACATAATGCATTTTCCCTGGAAAAAAGAAAAAAAAGCTACAGCTTAACGATACTAAAACATCTATTTTCCTTCAGAATATGAAATACCTTTCACCAAGTTTACTTACCCGCCACTGATGACAAGAGACAGATTCACTCATCGAATAGCTACATTTATTATTAGGCATTAATTATACGAGCGAAACCTGCCACGCCGCAGTAATAAGCCAAATCAAATGTGTTTTCACTAACAATAAGCCGACGTCTTTGCAATTATTCAACCCTGTTCTGTCAGCGTTCCAATTGCTATCATTTAAATTTCAGGTATGTGGTGTAGCTACATTACATACATCTACGCATATACCCTACATCCCGTTCTATCTAAAAGGTATTATTCGCACTACATTCGAAACCATTGAATAGGGTAAATAGTATGGGCGAAATGGAACTGCCGCCGCTTTGTTAATCGTAATGCTATTTATGTGTCAGAGTTGGATATAAATAAACCTGCTTCATTTACATACATATACGTACATACATATTACATCCATATACATAACATATAGAATTTACTAGGATTTCATTAGTAAATATCCGGAACTGGCAGTAAATTCTATAGATACCTAACATCAACAGAAGTTTGGCAGGCTTACACAGTATTAAATACTGACATATTGAAAAACTATAATAATAAATGCGTTCATACAGTAGGGATATTTGGAATATTTTCTGTATTGTATATGTATATTAATCCTCCTTTTTGCATTATAGTATTAAAGATTTCAGTCAATTTTAAAATGCCAGGTTTGTAACAATTCTAATCAACTGAAAACTAACTAAAAAATTGGTTGTTAATTCTTCTATTAAAAGCATATGACAAAAACTTAATATAATATGTACCTAATTAGATGCTTAAATCTACCTCCGAGATTCTTAAAGATAATATAATCAGTCCGACTTTTGTAGTTTTTCCACCTCCACTTTTTCTTTGGTTTTGTCGAATTACCTTTATAGCTTCTTTGGAGAACCCAATCGGAAACCTGGCCGTAAATTTTGCTTTTTGTGAGGCAAATTGTTTTATAAAATAATTAACTCGCGTCTTCGTTTTCAAAGACCAGATACCATTTTAAATGGAATTACCAAGCTGCGTACAGTGGAGAGCTTTTAAAACGAAACCCCTCTAAGCAAACGTCGAAATTATCGACACAATATAGGAGTAAAACTTAGCTTGGGAGAATACGTAAATGGTCCGCTGTATTTTCGCAGGTACCCGGTTGCGGTATACCCTTGGGTACGGATTATATTTAGGTAATTCTTGTTACAGTTGCATTGTAATTTATAATAATACAATTCTTATTTGTATTTAGAACATCATTCTCTCTTGAAATTTATATGAAAACAACTTAACCGGTATATGATCATGAATGGTGTATAACGCAAAAGCACTATTATAATTAATTAAATGTCGGTTTTTTTTCGAGAACGGAATAAATGAAAACTTAAAAACTGTTTATGTATAAAATTTAAAAACGTTTTAATAACTTACAAATTTATTAAAAACGTATCGTGTGACTAACTAGTTTGATATACTATGAAAATGTTACTTTAAATAAGTGAATTATCAAAAACAAAATATTTAGTGCTAGGTGTGAGTTCCAAACATGTAATAAATCGATTTTTATACATATACATATATAAAACTAATACACAAAGAAACTACAACATCTGCAATTTTAAGAGGGTCGTCTACCAGCTGATTATTTTGCAGCGGTGCCGTATCTACATAATTCTATAAATCGTTTGCTTGATCTTATTTCAGTATAATTTGAAAATTGGGCTTCGTACACATATTTCTACAAATGTTTTACATCTACATATACAATTTTGTCTATTAATATTCGGTATTAACTTCACAATCTCTTTTCCCGTTACAGCCCGTTACCTTGATATGGGAATCGATATTACTCTATTAATTTTCAGATTTAATTAATGAAATTTGCTATGAGCATTCAAAATACGTCTACACATGTGTGTATGAAGCCCGATTTTGAAATATGTTTTAAATAAATTATAAAAACATTATATTATAAAAAAATTTAACTGTGGCAACATCGCCAACTGTCAAACGGTAGTCGGGCCTCTTAAATAAATTATAAAACCATTATATTATGAAAAAATTTAACTGTGGCAACATCGCCAACTGTCAAACGGTAGGAGGGCCTCTTAACCCATTCAGTGCTAATGACGTCTTTGGGCGTCATGCAGATACAATCCTGAGTGCTCATGACGGCTTTAGGCGTCATTAACGTATAAGTAAACTATTTGGTTCTACCAATTCAGTTATTGAGAAAGAGTGCTGTAAATTGGTCAGTGGTTGGCATAGGTACAGCAGATTACAAGAAACGCTCGAGTTCGACTTCAAGATAAATATGTCTGACGCAGGGCCGTCTTGTAGCAAAAAGCCAAAAATTAGTAAAAATACGTATTATTATCGTTTTTCTAAGAGTTTTCAGTTTTAAAGATAAAGACAGTCTAATTAGCCACAATAAAAGAAAAAAAAGTTTCAGCTTCTGACGCACTCTACTAGTATACAGTCAGCAGCGAATCGGGTTAATGACCGACGCAGATATACTATTAAATTTGGAAAAATGCGGCAACGATCACTCTATTATTCGCAACAGATAATAGCGAACAGTAAATTATACATACATACACTTTATACTTGTTAAAAGCAATCATTACCTTAATAAGTAAATATTAAAAGTTTGAAGAAAAGGGGAAAGAAACGAACCATAAGTAATTAATATTGAAATAAGTTTTATATCCCCTTCTTTATTGCTCTTTGCAAGAACAATTACATACGGATTATTTGTCATTTCATTTCTTAGAATTTCTTAAAATTCCTTTTAGGGAACGTCATTATATAGAAATTTACATGCATTATTATCGATGTATGCGTATATGTATGGATGTAATGTATGTTTCATCTCATAGCAGATATCAGAGGGACGATTGTTTGTTTACCAGGTCATAAATTTACAGTTGACCAATTTTGTATTCAATATATATAAGTTTACGACGTCCCCGTTCCGATTGCTAAGAAGGGCTATGAAATTCCATAACGGTATCGGTTAAGGTGCTCTCCACTGTACATTATTGCAACAATCATTTACACTGGAGACCGATTCACCTACAAAAGCTTGACTTAATCAAAATATTGATGATGCAAAAATATATATATGTACATTTATTCAACTTTTAGATCTGATAAGAAAATTCGATCTGGTCCGGTGGTGTGTGTTGATTACTGTTGCTAACCAACTATATTCATCCGCTGTTAAATTTACTGACCTGACATTTGTAAGTGCAGAGTTGATAAATAATCGATTTATATCGTCAATATGTAATACTTGATCACATTAAATATTTCTTTGTTCTAGAACTCAATTTTTCTGCACTGATGTTATTCAATTTGATACAATAAATTTCCTAAGCAATTTAGAATACAGTATTAGTTCGATAGGTCAACACACAAAAGAAAACAAGAGGCAATACAGGGTGCTTCATTAATAATGGGAAGTATTTTAACTGGAGATACTAAATAATACTAAATAATATGTCAAATAATGACCATTGACCAAAAATAGCCTTATTGAAAATCGCACCGTCTTCAAAGTTCCAGAAAAAATCGTTTTCCATATGTTGTTTACATAGAAAGAATAATCGAAAAATTGTCCTAAAATGACAATTCCGCCAGATTTTTGCTGTTTAAACTATTTTTAGCCACAAATCCTTCCGAACTTTCTGGTTTTCCTCAAAAACCAAGCATAATACGAAGTTTCTACAAGAGTACCTTATTATTGGCATTTTAACTGATCTATCAGGTGATGCTAATTTCGTGCTTGTAAATCAAAAAACAAAAAAGTTCTATTGATGTTAACACAAGGTGATATTTTTTTCTCTTTGCTGTATTTATTTTTCATTCAAATTTTATTTTCAACGTACAAGTAGATTATCTCAAAGATGGAAAAAACGATTTTTTTCTGGAACTTCATCTCGAAAACGGTGCCATTTTGAAGAAGCCTATTTTTGGCCAATAGTCATTATTTGGCACGTAGTATCTCCAGTTAAAATATTTCCCATTATTAATGAAGCACCCTGTGTATATATAAAACTTTTTAATTACATGAAACAAAGCAAACAAAATCAAATAAATGGTGATCAATAGAAAAAAATTACCGTAAGACATTATAGACACCAAATACATTCTGAAACCTTATAATAGTCACCACAGCAAATGAAAATAACATAAACAATAAAATAATAAATGAACTTAACGCTCAAAACTTTTCTTCTTAAAAATGCTGTTTTTTATTTTTTCGTTTTGATTTCGTCGATTTATTCTTTTTGTTTGACATCCTCTACTCGACATGGATTTTTTAAATATTTTGTAACCATTAGTTTTAATGTCACTAGTACGTATAATTTTGACATTATGTATACATTGATCAATTACTCAAAGACAAATGCTCAATATAACCGTAAATAATATCTAAAAATGTTTCGAAATCTACCAGTAGGTACAGTACCTATCCAGATAAATATTCAATCAAAAATAATTTTGAAATGCACTTAAATGTCACTAAACAGAATTATCTGGTACGAAACGGGCTCTCTCCTAATGATATCAAAGCTGTAACTCATACTGTGGTTTCCTGAGATAGTAGAAAGTTTAGATTTGAACATAACAGTTACATCCCCTAGCGGTAAAATCTGGAACTTGGGAATAATTTCCAACAATTTGCCCTCACCACTTTTATTATCAATATTTTTTCCTGCACAAACTAGAACAAATACTTTCCAAGATACAGCCGCTTACCTCGTCTAGATGCTCTAAGGTCGCTTATATTTCAAACCATTATCTATGCAACACCAATTCAGCATTGACCATTCGATATATTAAACTAATTGTCAGACCACCGGACATGAGTAGCTTTTTAGATAAATGATTATTAATCAAATTAATTATTTGCAAAACAAACACTTTCTATAACTTGAAAATACAAAATCAGCAGTATCAAATCGAATTTATCTAATTTATATCACAAAAACAAAAGTGCCATTAAAAAAGACGGTGGCGTTACTAGCGTAATATTACATAGGTTCGCCACACCACAAGAAAAAAAAATTAAGAAAATAATAAAACAAAAACATAAATGCAAAAATCTGAATTTATATACCATCATTTCAATTGTTTCTGACCTGTTTTTCTTCCAGAACTAAAGTATTTGCTGTGGCAAGCAGAATCCCAGAATTGCTTACTATAATTAGAAGTAACAAGATTCAGCCATCATCAGACAGTACAAACATATTATAACTAATCGTTAGCTTATCTTCTTATGATGGTACATTACTTCCACTTTTTTTATTTAAGAGATGAACAACAAACTTGTGAACACTCAGGTAAGGTTTGAAATAAAATTAAGGAAGGTTTGATTTCTTTTATAAAAAATCTCAATAGCTTTTCTCCTTATTCTCAGCTTCACCTGCATTGTTCTCCGTATAAATGCTATTCGTCATGGATTCAAGTGTAGAAATCATGCTCATTATTTTATTTGTCTGTGCTTCTTATCGCTAATCTGCTCTACTATGGAATTTAGACTGTCTAAGATTCAACATGTACAAACACGTTACAAAAGAACAGCTACAAAAGCAACACACTTCAAATATAGAAAGAAAGAAAAACGAGGAGCATAGGACAACTATATTAGTCTTTTAAAATCCTCTGAGGAACTCTCGCAAGGCTTCAACGCAGTAAACAACGGCCGTGATAACCTACGCCCAACATATATCAACTCCGTATTAAATTAAGCTTAGTAAAAAAAAAACACAAACCTAAACAACAAAGAATAAAACTATAAATAAAGATATTTATTTCCAATGAGGGTTCTCATGTACCAATTCTGTTTTGCAGGAGTCCATAGAGAACGAAAATACCTTTAGTTTTTTAGGTCACTTCGTAAAGTGATTTTATAACGGTAAATGTAGTGAAAAACGGGTTTGTTAGAGTTTCAAATTGAAAGAGTCATATCCTCTTTGTTTCCCAACGGATTTCTATAAGTTTTTCTTCTATTTGAAGGATCTGATATTATCTTTAAAACAAAGCATTCTTTTTGTAAATCGGTTAATAAATGGCTAAGTTGTAGTAGTTGAAGTATGAAAAAAACACATTAAAAAAAAATTTCCTCAGGATCTAGATTGCTTATGCTTATGAGATACCGAACCATATACAGCGTGTTCAACTTGAAGTCGGCACTATTGCTAACTTTGTTACTACTAAAGATACGATGTTGGTTAAATGACCAAAGTAGTAGCGTTTTTTCTTCCGCTTACGATGGTAAAATTTTAAAAACAATTGAACTTCGGGTTTTCGAGATATTAAAAAAAATAACATTTTTTTAAATGGAATACCCTGTATATTTTTGCACATTTTGAATGAAAATTTAATTTCAAACCAAATCTATTAATACATAGACACCCAAAAATTAACAAATAAATGAACTACAAGCATTTATATGTACCAGTTCAAGTTGATCTGAATATCGTGTAGGGCCAATGAATGTCCGATTATTGGCAAGTAAAAGAAACATTTTATTATCATCTATCATCTAAGGTGAACAAAAAATCGTTGGTGCTTTGATGGTAATTATATTCCTTTTTTGTTGTTCAAATAAGATTAATAGTGACAATAATAAAGAGCAAAGTGTATTAATTTTTCGATAACCAGTCAATGTCTACATGATTTTGCATTAATGCTTGTATTTCGTTTATTTGTTAATTTTTTGGTGTCTATGTATTAATAGATTTTGTTTATAATTAAATTATCATTTAAAATGTGCAAAAATATACAGGGTATTCCATTTAAAAAAATGTAATTTTCGTTAATATCTCGAAAACGCGAAGTTCAATTGTTTTTTTTATTTTATCATCGTATTCGGAAAGCAAAACCCTACTACTTTGCTAATTTAACTGACATCGTAGCATCAATAATAACGAAGTTAGCAATAGTGCCGACTTCAATTTGAACACCCGGTATATATTTACCACTGTAACCAATTTCAATTTGAAACTTTAAACACCCGTTTTTCACTACATTTACCGTTATAAAATAATTTTATGGAGTGACCTAAAAAAATTAAAGATATTTTCGTTCTCTATGGACTCCAACAAAACAAAATTGGTACAAAAGAACCCCCCGAATAATGTTGGTGTATCACAGTGTGCTAGATTTTTTCGTTTTTTTTTGAAATATCTGTGCTATTAAGAGAGATAGGACCGAAATCTCTTCGGTACAACACTTAGGGCGATGAGTACAATCTTTTCCACCCCTCGGAGATCGAAAATTCGACAAATGCCCAGCTAGAAATCTTTCGGTTTTTTTTTAATATCTCGGCCATTATGCAAGAAATCAAAGGGGTCAATGTGCCTTGGTAGGAGTTTGCCCTCTCGTTTAGATTAACAGAGCGAAGCAGATTCATCAAACGGTTCTCGAGAAAATGTCGATGAAAGTTTAGCCCTATAAGGCGCTAATGTGCCCTGCTGGGCGTTTGGCCTCTCGTTTAGATTAACAAGGTGAACCTACTTGCCGAGGAGGAAGCAGGTCCATCAAACGGTTATTGAGCTAGGTAACATTTATATGATGAAAATGTTGTCCAGAAAAATTTATGAAAATGTAACTGTCACAGCGCTCAAACGAGTTAATGTGCCTTCCTGAGAGTTTGTCCTCTCGTTTAGATTAACAAGACGAACCAACTTGCCCAGAGCGAAGCAGATTCATCAAACGGTTCTCGAGAAAATATCGATGAAAATTTAGCCCTATAAGGCGTTAATGTGCCCTGCTGGGCGTTTGGTCACTCGTTTAGATTAACAAGGTGAACCTATTTGCCGAGGAAGAAGCAGATCTATCAAACGGATATCGGGCTAGGTAATATTTATATGATGAAAATGTTGTGCAGAAAATTTATGAAAGTGTAACGGTCACAGCGCTCAAAGGCGTTAATGTGCCTTCCTGGTAGTTTGTCCTCTCGTTTAGGTTAACAAGATGAACCAACTTGCCCAACACTCAGGGCGATGAGTACAATCTTTTCCACCCCTCGGAGATCGAAAATTCGACAAATGCCCGGCTAGATTTTTTTCGTTTTTTTTGAAATATCTCGGCTATTAAGAGAGATAGAACCGAAATCTCTTCGGTACAACACTCAGGACGATGAGTACAATCTTTTCCACCCCTCGTAGGTCGAAAATTCAACAAATGCCCAGCTAGATTTTTTCGTTTTTTTGAAATATCTCAGCTATTAAGAGAGATAGGACCGAAATCTCTTCGGTACAACACTCATGGCGATTGCCACAAAAATGAAAGAAGACAAAAATAAATAAAAAGTTATAAATAGGAAAATAAATAAATAATATTTTGGCTATTTATTTCTTCAGGTCAAAGTATTCCTAAATTACTGAAAGATAACACATTCAAGAAAGGTAAAAGGAACATAAAGCTTAGATATGCAGCAAACTCATTACACAGAACTTATTGGATAATCACAAAGTGTATAACTAGAAAGAACTGGTGAAGGCAGATGCAATGTTCATTGTTCAAAAAGAAATAATCAATTATAACTGACAGTAAACCTTATGTTGATTTTTTAAAAACGGTACTACTAAAGAAACCTATAGACATCTTTGCATTCATTGTATGTATTTGCTTATAAAATTTAATTCTATATTCGAAAATGTATCCAATCACTTCAGCCACCATCAGCAAAATTTGTTCTTTATTAAGATCGAAATATGTAGCTTGGAGGAACCCTTTTCAAATGCAGAAGTCGAAAAAGTAAAAGTACAACTATCTATAACAATACCATTAACATCTACCTGCTTTCTACCACTAAAGTATTATTTAATCCAATTTGTAATAAAAATTACTGAAATTAGTTTCAATTTAAAGGCAGTATATTATCATGTAAAAGCAAAAAAGTAATAACAACATTGTTTATGACAGCAACCAAAAGATTCCAAAAATCTGGTACTATGCATCAAGAAAATAAAAAGCAAATAGCTTGCTCTGGTTGGTCTTGCTTTGCAGCAAATATTTGCTTACGATTTAAAAATTTAAAAACTGCAACTAAAGAATCGATATGCAATTGTTTATTATAAATCAATTCAAAGGATTGCTAAAATTTTGTAAAATAATTGTAATTAACCTTTCATAGTTTTTTTTAGAGGTTATAATCATAAATAATAGCACCCCCACCAAAATCAGTACATTTCCCCATCGCATTCGTACCGGAAATTTTCACTATCTACGAACTACGAAAAGCAATTTGTTTCTCAAGCGGACGTTTCGTCAACACGATCATCTTCACGTGTTTCGCACCGGGCGTCTCTCCGCCGTACGTGTCGTTACATGTTCGATCGTATATTTCCGAAGAAATCCAATATAAAACGCTAGGGAGTTGTGGGGAGCACAAATCGAGTATCGACATTTCGGGGGGAACTAGCAGGGAAAAGAGGAGGCGAGCGGAGATAATTGCGTAGGTGAGATTGACAACTGGCGAGAGAAAAATAATCGTATTGTGTTGTTATATGTACTTTAAGTGGGTACATACTTGCAGGGATCCCAAACCACGACTCCCAAACCAGGGCAATCAATCTCGCTGATGTATTCGCACTCCCTTCTATCACAAACACAAGCAGGTGCAGTTAGGCCTCCGCACAACGCTATAAAAGTGACAAAAGCTAACACGAAGACACTTTTCATGATCTTACAGTCCGCACTGATTAATGTGTCACTCGCACCACTCGTTATGCAGGTAAAAAAATTAGGATAATATAATATCTTTCAGCACTACATTACTCGGTGTTACTTTATCAATGGAGCAAGATTGATTACTTAGCTTTAACAACTAATTCTATTATGAAAATTATGTCCTGAAATCCTGTAACAGTCTTTTAGGCATATAGGTATCTAGTAAGCTTAATTTGTAAGCTTTAGTGATAACATCAACCAAACGCACTTCTGTTGTTCTATTCGCACGGGTCACTCGATAAATTTACTACTTTTGAAACTTTTCGGGAAAGTTCGGTAGAAAAGTTTGCCGCGACGAATTTCCCAGATGCGTCGTTTGTCGTGCTGCGGTTGGCCCTTTGCGGTTACTTTCGCGGTGTTAACTCTGGTTGAGCTGTACCGACCGGACAACTGCCAAAAGGGTGTAATACCGTATCAGGATGACTGAAAATCACGTGTTCAATGCGCGCGCGGTCCTACTTACATCCTTTCAGTACGAGGATAAAACGCGAATGAGATGTAGGACTACCGCACTTGGAAAACCGAAATATACGTATAGATGCGCTTGCGCTTAGAGTTTGTGTAAATTTATTATTGTGTAATATATTGCAATTGTTTATGTTTTTATTATATTTTCCACGCAGGTGAAATTTGTGGCTTCTGTCCTGAACTAGTTTATAATACGTTATATAGAAATATCGGAGCCTACGCTGAGCAAAATTGTCATCCTCAGTTGTTTCTAAATCCTACAATATATTATAAAACTGTCATAATAATCACAAAACATTATAAAGTCGATTTTGTATATTGGGGAACTAAGCTCATTATTTATCTCAGCCGCAGACTTTACTCGCGACTGTCATTTATACAATTTTACATTTTGGAATATTTCTTATAATCGAAATAGAAGATATCATTTCTCTTTATTGAATCAAGTTTGCTATTGTGATGATATTAATATCGATCTATTCAATACTGACGATAATGTGATTGTTCATTTTAATCAGTTTTTAGATACTTTGCAGCTGTGTTTTTTGCTCTAAAAGATTTGATAAGTGCAAAGGCCTGCCACCTCTTGTGGGAAGAGGACGCCAACTGTTTCGAATCACCTTTGAAAGCTGCTTCAAATTGTGAACAGGCCTGCCTGCAATCTGACGGAATGGCCCACACGTTGTCAATGGTTTGCCTTGGAAGGTTGGAGGGCCAAACCATGATTACAATATCATTTTCCTCCTTCCAGGTGCTGGAGAGACGGCTCGGATACTTCGAGTCATGGTCCTCTTAAGAGACTCAATTTTTGTTATCGAATCCTAACATCTTCTTGACTGATTTTAAAAGGCAATCTTCATAAATGTTGAGCATTTTGACAGAATCCAAATTTTGTGCACGTATCCAAATCCATGCATTGAGAATCATACGCAGTCATTTACTTTTACAAGGTGTTTGACGATGGGAAGAATGATTTCGGTACTACTTCCTATCCAGGCACACTTCACCCGAACCCACGCCCGGAAAATCGTTTCATCGACCAATCGCGATTAATAGAGCGATATAATAATTTTGCGTCATTCAAACATCACCTGATCCTGTTGATCCTGCTGAAACTAACATGAATTTCTTTCTTGGCAAGCTTGACTTGAGTTTCACGCACTTTCTAGTGCTTACTCGACGTCGTTCTCATTTACCCGCGTTCAGGAAGATAATCAACATTTTTTAACACTTTATACGTGTTCCTTTGATTTTGTAATCACTTTGGCTGCAGCAGCATAATATATCTCGGCTATTATAAGAGATAAGGCAGTAAATTCTGCGGTACAACGTTTAGGACGTCGAGTACAATCCTTCCCACCCTTCGGAAATAAAAAATTCGACAAATGCCCGGCTAGCAAATTTTGGATTTTCATGAAAAATGAGGTCCGAATCTTGTTTTTTTTTGCAATATCTCGGCTATTATAAGAGATAGGGCAGTAAACTCTGCGGTACAACGTTCAGAACGTCGAGTACAAACTTTTCCACCCTTCAGAGATAAAAAATTCGACAAATTCCCGGCTAGCAAATTTTGGATTTTCATGAAAAATGAGGTCCTAATCTTGGTTTTTTCGCGATATTATGACAATTTTGGACCGTTTGTATACGTGCACAAGAAGACAAATTGCTTCGCATATGCGGAATTTCATTTTCAACAATCGTCCACTGTCACCGTCACGTTTCGAGTGACTTACTTCCATTTCTATTTTTTTAAGTTAGAAGCATATCAGGAACTGATCCTCTTCAGTTCCTAAATGCTCCAAAATTCTAAAACAGATCCCTACAAAATTTGAACCATCAACAACATAAATAGCGATAAGGTCGAAACAGGACCTCCTAGAAGTGCTCTTTCTAGCTTCCGAGATCATTCAAAGCTTTAAAGAAAGGAAATGTTGGGAAAATGTAAAGGAAATGTTCCTGACTTGAGAGAGACAGACAAAAGACTGGAATTTTACGCGGAAAATAATTCAAGTCCCAAAAATTCGTTGGGTCATCAAATCCTTTATACTTTTCCAATTGGCTAATATGTTACAGTCTGCATGAAGCTGTTACAACAGCGTTTAGAACCCCTGTCCCTCATTTTATGTAGTTTGTTACGTGTATAAACATTCACACACATTCTATGTATTTGTATATATCATTTATTAATATTTATCAATAGCTTTTATTGTTTGAAGTTGGTACATACATACATATTACCATTTTTCACGAAACTTAAAATTCCTTTATGAATTTCTAAAAAGGTCTAAACTGGCCTGGATCATTTTTCAAGATACCTTGTCGGCTACGACTGACAATAACAGTTCTGGAAATTCCCAATAAATTAAGAAATACACAATTGCTCCCTTATTTGTTTGTACAATTGAAACATGACATTCTTAGTTCTTAATTTTCGTCACGTAGGTTTTTCCATCATAAACTAATTGATATATTTCAAAGAATTGGTAACTTGTCGTTGTTATACAGAAGTTTGTTTTCAAATGGTACCTAGCAAGAGTCATACTGAAGAAACAGTCAGTCTCGGATCAGGAACAACAACGAACACATCTCTCGCTTGGTATCGCGAACGCATCTAGTTGTACAAATTTGTAGATATGTGATTATAGTGTAATATAACAAATAAAGTGTTGTGTAAATTACAAGTCAAAGCGCATCATTTTTTTTACAAGTTTGTGCCCTTTCCATTCGAATTAAGAATTAGTGCGAGGCATCATTCTACAGCCCTCATCACAAGTTTTGCACCGTCTCGCACAAGGCAACATCAGCCGCAACATAGCCTTTTAAAGGCAATCTTAAGTATGACTTACGCGCCGAACAGCTGGATGTAGGTGTAGGGTGGTCTTCACTTCTAACCAGTTTAAGGTGGAAGCAGTCTTACACTATTTCTTGTCAAAACCTTTTAAAGAAGATAAACTTGTTTTGGTAAGACTGTCTCTATACGAGAATTAGTATGCCGATCTGATATTCAGACTAAGCTTTTATAAGCTTTTACAACAAGTTTGAGGGTGTGGTAGGTGAAGAGACGAGTTAAATGTAGATTCTAGAAAAAGATATTTGTATCAATACAGGTTAAATACTTAGGTCATCTTGGACGCTAAGCTGACTTACAAATCGCAGATCGAACATACAACCAATAAAGCCGCGAGGGCTGTCTAGTCCTCTAGTTAAGTAAAACATCGGAACTAAAATGATACACTGGCACGAAAATTATAGTAATTTATATAAGCTACGCTTTGCTAGTCTAGTGCACAAAGCTAGTCTAAATGATGCGACACAGAGTAATTGTTAATAAGGTCCAGATAATTACCTGCTTACGCATCACCAGGACCATGTCTTTGACACAAACGACAGTCATTCTTCAGCTTCCTCCACTGCAGTTGATGTTGTGGCCAGAACCAACCCTAGAGCCTTATAGGGTCAAATATAGTAGATGCAAAATAATAATAATAATAATAATAATAATAATAATAGCCTTTATATTACCCACAAAAAGAAAGATATAAAGTGAATGAACAAAAGTACAGCAAAGCAAATAAGGTATTTATGGATAAAACCCCAAGGGGAAGTTCAGTTGTATGCCAAAGGCAATACTCTACTTTTACACTTTACCCTTGTTGTATGTATCATATAGATAATAGTGAAATGAAAATTAAAAAATGCCTAACCGGCGACTATACTGACATCAACCAAAGGGTATGTATAAAATTGACAAGATTCCACCGGTCTTCAGTTTGATTAGAAGATGTAATTATCTTCAGCAGAGAAACTACAGAAGTTCACATCCACAAATCAAGGCGATAAATCCCCTGCTGGCTTATGGATGCTTTAAAAACGTCAAATAGCACGGGAATTTGAATTTTCAGAGAGGAACTAGATACTGTCGCTATCAGTTTATGGGGTAGTACAGGCCACCAACTTTGATTTGGAACAACTAGCTGAACATCGTAGCATTACGTTGAGATGTGTGTCAAATCATTCAGGGATCAAAGGTAATAAAACAGCTGGCATGTTAGCAAGAGATATCAGCAAACGACCATTTACACATCCAAAGCCAAGGTGTGAAAATGTCCATAGCAACATTAAATCTTTTGTCAGACCTAAGCTTGCTGCTAAGCACCACTCCTACTGAAATGGGCTTTACGGTATGGAAACCTTAAAACTCTTGATATCCATTCTAGTGGAAAAAATTTCACAAGGCAGTCTTTATGAGCATATCCAACCCAAAAGCGTTTACATACATGCACTGTATTGACTCAGCAAACTCTTAAGTCCACTGACTAGGTTGCCTTTCGAAAATTCCTCGTCCATGGAGGAAGAAAACAGAAATATCAATAAATTAATTTATTAATTACTATTTATTGTAATGAGTGTATAGATTCACGACATACAATCATTGATTTACTCGAAACACCGCACTTCTACTAACTAAAGGAAGCCGAATAAATTTTTGTCTGCTAGCCTAGCTATAAAAAAAAACTTCATTCATGTAGGTAACATATTCAAATCAGAAAAAAATTAAATGTTAAATTTTTTAAATGAAACCGAATATTTTGCGTTCCTCTTTTATTTTCTCCTCGATCGGTTTGAATGCCATTATTTTTTTTCGCAAAGCACACAAAATGGCATTCTTCTCGCACGCAGAACATAAATCTTAACGGTGTTTATGGAGAAACTGTAAAGAATGTTTTCAGTAGCACTCTTTTTTCGAATTTACAATGTCGAAAAGAGGGCTTCGCCTGATTTACGCAGTCGTTCCACCTAATAACTATCTTCACAAAGCTAACAAATTCGGAGAGTCTATTTGCAATTTATGGCGTCCCTTTTAAGGAAAAAGTTTTTAGTACATTAATTTTAGCTCTAGGACATACATACAGGCTAACAACTTGAACTACTAAAGCCTATTGATAGGAGAGGGTGGTGCAAGTTAAAATTAAGTGTATCCATTTTACTATTGTCAACTTTTTATATGACAGGAATGTCAGTGGTTATGTCAAATATTTTACCGAACCATCAAACTTTATCTTAATGGAATACACAATTAATGAAAAAGTGCAAATTATAAAGTGGTTTTATAATTTGTCATAGTATTTGACATAACCACTGACAACTACATACAAACAATTGACAATACTAAAATGGATACATTTAATTTTACCCGCCACTACCTTCTCCTATCAATAGGCTTTCGTAGTTGAAGTTGTTATCCTTTATATTGCGAAATACGATCACTGTACGGTGTGTACGGATGATCCTAACTACTTGGCACAAAATGTTTGAGTAATTACAATAACAAATAAAGAAAAGGCCTTTCTGTCTTATATTATATAATGTGTGTAATCATATCATAAGCAGATCATTTATTTATGTGTTCCATTGTTGCTCACGCAGCATTGCTCTTTACTTTTGTTGTTATATTTAAGCTATTGCGCTCTAGGAGGTAGAGCAGGAGAAAAAAGTATCCGGACAGTGCGCGAAAGAAGGAGGCTTCTTACTCAAACCCTACGGGAACTTTATTGTCCTAGAGTGCATACAAATAATGTCTGTGCCACAGACAGTCCATATAGGTATACTAAGTCAATAAAGTACCCGTGCATTTTGAGTGAAGGGCGTCTTTCTTACATGCACTGGCAGGATACTTTTTTCTCCTGCTGTACCAGGTACGTAAGTTAATATAAGTAGCACCTCATTTAGCGCGGTAGATGCGTTCCTGAAGATAGGAGCGCTAAACGAAACAGCGTTATATGAGGTAATTTTAACACATAGTAAATAGGGAAACGGTAATATGCGACCACAAATAAGAAAGTTTTACTTTAATATGAAACTGTAATGCTGTAATAGTAATTTGTATTTTATATAACACAAACATTTTCACAAAGATATATAAAGTTTATATTTGTGATGAAGGTTTTTTGGCAAAAAAATCGTCTGGAATCATTTGTCGCTTTCTTTTTCATTAACCAAATTCTTGCTTTTTCACTCCTGTCAAAATTGGGGTCATTCGCTACAATTTGATTTACTATTTCGGTTATTGTTTCCAAACTTTTTTTCTTTTGGTTTATCGTCTTCAGAACCACTGTTTTCGCCTTCCACAATTCCTTGTTCTCCCAGTTCCTGAAGGTCGTCGTTGGTAAGGCCTTCACCAGAAACCTGCAGTAGCTTTTCAATATCCTGCTTATCTGCATCTCTTAGTCCTGCTGTTTCGACTAGATTGACGATTTGACCAACAATAGGATCTTCTCGTTGATAATCCTGGGATACCTCCGGCCATATCTTCTTTCACACTCCATTCATGCACTTCTTAGTTAATTCTTGCCAAGGGCGTCGATATTGTCCATGGCATCCAAGATGTTGTTGAAATGTACGACGAAGATAATGTGATTTAAAATTTGCAATAGCTCCCTGATCCATAGGCTGAATTAACGACGTAGTGTTGGGTGGCTGGAAAACTATTTCCACGGGAATGCAATTGTTTAAGTCCGAAAGGTTGATGAGATGACTTGGTGCGTTATCCAGCACCAGTAATAGAGCTTTTGTTTCAAAATAGTTTAGTTTTACAGATGGACAAAAATGTGTGGTAAACCAATTTTGAAAAATGTCTCTTGTAATCCAAGATTTCTTATTGAATTCCCAAATGATAGGTCGACTCGATTTTAGAACTCCTTTCATGGCACTTGGGGTTTTGGAATGATACACAAGTACAGGTTTTAATTTTAAATCGCCATTTAACGGCAATTGCGAAGAAGAAGGGTGAAACGGTCATTTTCAGCTTTGAAACCCGGTGCTCCCTCTTCTTCTCGCGATATAAAAAAAAGTCCCTTTTCATCCCCGTTAAAAACCAATTTATTCTGGTGATAATGTCCTCTTTCAATTATGGCGTTTAACGTTGCAGGTAAAATTGATGCGGTAGCAGTATCTTGAAAGTAATTTTTTGATTTATAGATGGCGCTAGAGTTACTATATGGATCATGTATTAAGTAAATCTTCTATGACATAGATTAAATTGCGTTGTGTACTGATGATGTCGCCATAGACTGAAACACTATATACACTACGGTTTAATCTGTAATACTAACATGTAGTGTTATAATCCAATGTAAAAACGTTGCTGTTTATTCTTTGAAATGTCTACATTAAGTAGATAACATATCTATTTTATCAATAGTAAAAGTAACCACTTTGTTCCATAAACCAGTTGCAGATATTATCCGAAAAATTGCTTTGAACAATAGTTCTGGCTAAAAACATTGAAGAATCATTGTGCAATTATCTGCAGACTTGTCGATTTGCAATTCAGCTGGATGAGTCCGCTTTACCAACAAATTAGCCATTGTTATTGTCATACGTGAGGTTCATCGAAGATGAGAAAATATTGTTTGCTACAAATTTAAAAACAGATGCAAAAGTAGAAACCACATTTAATACTTTGGAAAAGTTTAGTGACGAAAAGGAAATTCCTTTGAATAACATTTTGTCAGTTGCTACGGATGGCGCAGTGGCTATGACAGGGCATCACAACGGCTTCGTAGCGTGCTTCAAAACTAAGTTGCTGACGTTCTTGCTATGCATTGCCTAATTAATAGAAGAAATAACTCCTTGCATGATAGATTATTTAGTCAGCTTTGCATTGCCAATGTTGAAGATTTCAACCGATTGCTGCTTCACACAGAGGTGCGCTAACTATCGAAAGGTACTTGTTTAACTCGATTTTACAACCTGTTTGGATCTGTAATAGAGTTCCTAGAAAACAAACACAGAGAATTGCCCGACAAGCTCATCTCATCAAAGAACGATATTGCGTACTTGACAGATCTGTATAAATTGTTTAATGATGTCAATCTCCAACTTCAAGGTAACGACTTAAACCTGATTAAGACAAAAATCACCGTTGCCGCTTGAGTATCCGAACTGCTATTATACAAAAGAAATATCAGCAGACGAGAATTCAATAACTTCCCAAATTTATCAGAAGTATCATTCAAGAACGACGACTTGCTTGTTTACTATCAACGCTTGGAAAACCATCACAGAGATTTCAAGGAACAATTCCAGGACATTTTAAACATGGATATATCAGAGTGAGTTTTGAATTCTTTTTAAAAGGAAAACACGCAAGCAGGATCATCCCAGTTAGAACTGATATAGAACGGATGACCCCCCAATAGAACTGATGGCAAATAAAGAATTAAAACTTAAATTCAGGAATGGCTACCAAGAATGTTGGCTGTAGAAGCCGATTTCGCAACTATACCCAGGATTATGCTCGATTTTTTAACGAAACAGCAAGCCAGTATACTTTGAGTACCAGACTAGATTTTGGTTCCTTTCTCAAATGTCAACAGAGCAGGATCATCCCAGTTAGAAGAACTAATAGAACTGACGACAAATAAAGAATTAAAAATTAAATTCAAGAATGCTACCTAGAATGTTGGCTGCAGAAGCTGATTTCGTAACTGTACCTAAGATTATGGTCGATTGTTCAACGATTTCTAATAGCACTCCCATCTTTCTATTTAGCTGGACCTGTATTTAGTGCTGTAGCAATGTTGGTAACTAAAACGGGAAATCGACTTCATTTACTGAACGCGGCGAGTCACGGTTGTTTTTAAGTAAAATCAAGGCCTAATATTAACAAACTCCTCAAAATGCATCAAATTCAATGTCTCTTGAATGTTAATAAAAATAGTTGTCAATATAATTAGTATGCGTTTGCAGATGATAAGTAAAAAACAATGGAGCGCTCTAAAAAAAAAGTGTTCTCGAAGTGGGCGGTGGGCAAAATAGTTAAAGGTCTATCCAAACACATCAGTGCTGCGTCCGTTCAGTATCAGTGTCAGTAAAAAATAAAATATCGTTGCGTTTGCTTCAACCAGACTTGTTCACACAAGTCCGATATAGTGACGTGTTTAAGTAGATAGTATTTTTCACTGACACTGATACTGAACGGACGCAGCACTGATGTGTGTGAATTGACCTTAAGAATTACTGCATAGGCAAATGCTTATTTCCTTTGCAGATATGACAATAGGCAAGTCAAAACACAAAATTATCCGAAAAAAGTAACTCTGGTTTTAATTATTTACTTAATTTTTGACTATGTATTTATTTTGAACGATTTATCTAATCTCAGTGATAGTATATCTAAATGCAATTAATCAATCTGCATAAAATTCTACCACTTCTTCATATTATGCTAACAAATATGACACATTTTGTTCTTTTCATCCTAGTTACCCATGGGGGTAAGCTGGTTTGCACAGTGTAGCGAAAGAACCTCTACACTATGCGTGAACGACGTGCTTATTTATCGCTAGACTTTCCAGATAAAGCAAACCCACCTGTTGACGGTAGCGGTTGCTGTGAGTATTAAATGTAAAGCGAAAATAAATCGAAATGTGTGCAAAATTGATTACTGCAGGAAAAAAGGAGAGACATAAAAGAATTCTTGACTTCGCAATGGAAATTATTGTACTTTGACTTCTATACGAAAAGTGGAGGTGTTATTTTATGAATACACGCGGAAAACTTTAGATTTCCATCGAGTTTTAACTTTCGATGAAATGAAAATACATAATATGAACTCCCATGTTGGTAACCGTACTTTTTTCAATCAGTTTAAAAACTTTCTACGCAGAGAAAAACGCTGAATACATTTTTTAACGGCGTTATTGAAATATAATTTGTGATAATTTCCAATAATGATATTTAATAAAATACAACAACATTGTAATATAATTACCAACGCAGATACTCAATGGTCTCACAATAAAATATATGCGAAACATAATAAAACAGTTCACTCTATTAAGCTGCCTGAAAATACTCCGCCAGATAGTTTGTTTTAAGTATGCTTTGACCATTTGCTTAAATTAGAAACAGATACAGGTCCTTAATTCTTTGGGTAGAACATTGTAAACTCGAACGCCTAAAACTGCCACAACTGTAGTACCTTCTCCATACATTGTAATGCCATCAGATGCAAAACACGGCAAATTATTAATGAAAACCACAAACAAAGAAGATCCAAAGATTGACCCCTACATATTATATAGTTTTTGATTAATTTATTCTGATCAACCAGATCGAAGCACAAAAATGGATAGATAAAGACCTTTCGACGGCCAAGCTGCACTCGCATTACTGCAAGCTTTCAAGTTCGATTCCAAGGTGGTACTGGGATGCTATAGGAAGATGAGAAGAATGGAGAAATATCCCAACATTACATTGAGGTAAGGGTCAAACTACCACTCATAGGTCCAAAGCTAACGTATACGCAGTATTAAAACTTTTGTCAGATCTGAACTCGTTCCTAGGCTCTACTCCTGGTGGAATGGAGTTGCCATCGTGAAACACTATAAAAGTCTCGGAATTGGTTCAAATGAAAAATGACTCCGCAAGGCAGTCTTCATGAACTGAGACAGGCTGATTCATCCTCCCTTTCGCTAGGGGTTGATTTAGTGGTAGAAAGGGAGTGGCATTTTGGGGGCATTTTGCATGTAAAAAAATCATTTCAAATAGTTGCTTTTGAGCTTACGCGGATGCCACCCCCTTTCTACCCCTAAATCAACCCCTAGCGTAAGGAAGGATGAATATGTCCCATAGTCATTCTGCCTACTACCATCCTTGACAGGGTGAGAAATATTCACCATGTTAACCTAGTATTAATCCACAGATCCCTCTACTCGAATGATAGCACCTGTGAATTATTACATAGGCAAGACATTGAACTTTGAAGGTCAGTGTCAGTAGCTCCAAATTTCGAGTCCTTGGGACTTTATGCCCATTAGGACTCTTGATCGGAAGGATGTATAGAGTAACATATCAAAAAATTAGACAATTTGACGGAAACCTAATTTACACCTAATAATTGCGGAGTCCTTGTACCCACAACACTATAAGAGAATATCAAAACAATTTATCTTTCTTATGTTGAACTGGTTGTCTATGCGTGCAGGTTACCTTCTGCTAGTGACATCTTATATAAGAGTGGCAAACTCTTGACCAGATATTCTGAGTTCGTACCCATTCAGGTACTACAATTACTGCCTAAAAAAAATATATTATATTATATTTTTAAACATTTATCTTATCTATCTTATGTATTTATCTTATGTAATATGAAACATTTAGAAAAAAAGCTGCTTCGCGTCGTGCGACATCTATTAAGACGTAGATGTATCCGTGATAGTGAAATACAACAGAGCCCGACGATACAAATACGATTATAGTAACGTGCCGGTTTAATAGGTGACGCTGTTAAACGTTACCACATTGTTAATTGGATGATGCGTCAACAAAATGTACAAGTTGGCCATCAGAAAGCATACTTACCTGGCGTAGGGGTTACCGTGATCAACAAGGCGGTTCCCCCAGAACGAGGCCCTTCCATTGCACTACGGTCGGGCTGACCTCTGCGATTACCCCTAATGCGGGTAACTCGGGCGCGTTATTTTTGGTAGTCGGGACTGCGTACGCGCTGTCCCGGTCATTACATTAATTCAATATTAAAAACTTTTTTATATTAACGTTTTATAAACATTGTATTGTAACCGAAGTTTCATATCATTGGTGATGGATGATTTATATTTTGTTTATAATTATGTTACCATTTAAATCATTTATCCCCCAAGATCCTGCAGTTTATACAGATGGTTCCACAAATAAGAGTTCCCCATTATTTTTTCAAATAAATTCATGATGTTTTTGATCTTGAACTTAGAATGTGTAAACGTTAAAATTGTCGTGAATTTATGCTTGTCCAATAAATAATAATGAATTAGAAACCTGGCTCTAATTTTTCGTCAATTTTCAGATTAAAATTTACAACCAACTTTCATAATGTGTGATGTGTTTTGATGTTTGTGTTCTTTTTATAAAACACTGTTAGGCTGAGAAAGTATTAAAATCAACGTAAACAGATTTTAGGTTGCTAAAAAACAAGTCACTATTTGAGGATTGGCATTCATGAATTCGTTCATCATTAATTTACATTTTAATGTTTAATTTTATTTAAAAAAAAATTATTTTGTTGTACATATTTAATTTTACTTTAACCACTTAAAAATGAACAAAATCTAAAATTATCTTTCTTTTTTATATTTTTAGAGTTGCTGACTTCCGGTTATACAGGAAATGAGTACCAACTTCGTTGTTTTTTTATAGAATACCCTACTTTTTATAACAAGTTTGAGTTCCCCATTAATGTTTTTTCCATCATCTGCCTAAAATGTATCCCTAATAAGATATGCTTGTTTTTTTTAATTTAACAGCTGCAGTGTTCTCGAGAAATAATGACTTCTAACAAACGGGAAAGACTAGAGAAGCCTAATTCTACTGACATGTAAAGAAAGAACAAAGTAATTATTTTATTCCTAGATATACAGAACGTTCAAAAGTTAAATATGAATTTGGACAAGTCAAAAACCTCATTTTTTTTCAAATAGCCCCATATTTCGTCATCTTTTTCAACTCTACGTTAAATTTCAAATTAATGTCATATAATATTTCACTATACATACTTAGTTTGTATTGTTTCAACAATAAATGCAGTAAATGTCAAATTATGCTAAATTCTAGTAATGATTCATTTGTATACGGAGTGTTGTTTGTGGAAGTCATTTCTTCTTTTTTAATAATATATACACAAAAGTACTAACAATTAATAATGAAATTATTAAAAAAATCGTAAGGAAACGGAATTCGTGCAATAAACCTTATACAGCGTGTCCCAGGATTGATGTTACAAGAGGTGTGCGGAACTAAAAATCTTTGAATCTGAATTTGATCTTTTGTAACTAAGCTCCGCTTGGTTTGAAACTTTGTTTGGTATGTAAAATCACGTAGGACTTGACAGCTGGGCAAGATCTATTTCCGTTTCAGGTAAAGTACCTTGCCCGTTCACAGAATGCTAAAATATTACTAATAAAAGTTGTTCAGAATGGCGAACTGTGGGCTTATACAAAATCTCAGGAAGATCTACCTACTTTGATTAAATCGCCTTTTTAGGTCCAACAAAAGTGTTTATAAAAAAACTTATTCGTAGAACATTGAACGGCACAAAAAGTATGTATTTATTTATTTTAATTGTAGAGCAATATTATTATTACATTTTGTACACTTAATTTGTGAATAAATATAATTTTATTTTATTAAATCTAAAAAATAATGTTTTAATCAAAGTAGGTAGATCTTCCTCAAATTTTTTATAGGCCCATTCTGAACAACTTTTCTTCTTCAACTTTTCTTAGTAATATTTTAGCATATTGTGAACGAGAAAGGTACTTTACCTGAAACAGAAATAGATCTTGCTCAACTGTCAAGGCCTACGTGATTTTACAAACTCGAAAGTATACATATACTAAAGATAAGTTTCAAACCAAACAGAGCTTACTTACGAAAGATCAAATTGAGATTCAAAGATTTTCAGTTTCGCACACTTCTTGTAACATTAATCCTGGAACACGCTGTATATAAAAAAGAAAGATTTTAGATTTTTTTCATTAAAGTATTAAATGTGTAAAAGAAATAAAAATTAAATATAGTGTGTTTACATACATAAACATAAAGTGTGTTAACAAACATTTATTGTATAAACTGCAGGATCTTGGTGAAGGAATGATTTAAATTACCATAGATGGTGGTAACATAAATATAAATCATCCATCACCAATGATATGAAATTTCGGACACAATAGAATGTTTATAAAGTAGTGATGGGTTGCTACGAAGCAAACTGCTACTTTTTGTAGCAGTTTTTCCCATGTAAATATTTCTGACGTAGCAGCTCTATAGACATCATATTTATGTTCTATCCCGTTGTAGCAGAGAAGCAGTATAAAACCGATAAAACGAAACTGCTACAAAAAGTAGCAGTTTTCTTAAACTGCTAACGAAAAGTAGCAGTAGCAGTTTGTAGCTACTAATGAAAAATAGCAGTTTTACACATCACTATTATAAAGCGTTAATTAACTGAAGAAGTACTTAATATTTATTTAATGTAATGACCGGGAACAGCGCGTACGCAGTCCCGACTACCAAAAATAACGCGCCCGAGTTACCCGCATTAGGGGTAATCGCAGAGGTCAGCCCGACCGTAGTGCAATGGAAGGGCCTCGTTCTGGGGGAACCGCCTTGTTGATCACGGTAACCCCTACGCCAGGTAAGTATGCTTTCTGATGGCCAACTAGTACATTTTGTTGACGCATCACCCAATTAACAATGTGGTAACGTTTAACAGCGTCACCTATTAAACCGGCACGTTACTATAATCGTATTTGTATCGGGGGGCTCTGTTGTATTTCACTATCACGGATACATCTACGTGTTAATAGATGTCGCACGACGCGAAGCAGCTTTTTTTCTAATGTTTCATATTGCATAAGATAAGTACATAAGATAGATAAGATAAATGTTTAAAAATATAATATAATATATTTTTTTTAGGCAGTAATTGTAGTACCTGAATGGGTACGAACTCAGAATATCTGGTCAAGAGTTTGCCACTCTTATATTAGATGTCACTAGCAGGAGATAACCCGCATGCATAGGCAACTAGTTCAACATATGAACGATAGCAAGCTATTTCAATATTCTTGACATTCTCTTATGTCCGCCACCAGACCTATTCTGGCGGGAGTTCCGGCTTCTTGGGCCGGACGTCTTTCTTGTTTTTGTGTGTGACCTCCAACCAACATCTTTGTTGAGGATGTACGTCTTCCATGGAGTCCAACTGTTAAATACTTAGGCATAATGCTGGACTCCAAATCCAAGTTTAACGCAGCTAGGTCGATTATATCGCCCGTCCTATCTAATAAAAGCCAACTTAGTCTAAAAGTTAAACTATTAGTTTACATCACATTCTAACATACGGCTCTTTAGTCTGGTCCAGCTCAGCTGTCTCTCATAAATAGGAAGAAGTTCAACATTCTGCAAAATAAGATCTTGAGATGTATTACCGATGCTACATGGTATGTAAGAAATGTGCAGTTACATCAAGATTTCAACATACCCACTTAGCTTCAAAACGATGCTTCGCTTGCTGAAAAAACTCTCGCGAGGGTTTCGAGATCTGGCAACGTCCGAGTCAAGGAATTGGCCACTCTTAATACCAACAGACCTCCTCCCTTAGTCAGGGTGAACCGAATCTCCATTACCACTGAGGCGACCTAGCTTTTATCAAACATGACTAACTCCACTTCGAGTCGATTTATTTTCTTTTTTGTCATGATGCCCCATTTACATCACAACAAAGGATTTATTTATTAATTAAATGACTTTTTATCTAAACACCGTTTCTTTTTGTTTAATCTTACCAACTTACCTCACTAACGTCTCCTCCTTATCATACACACAATTCTATTGATAGACAATACTCCAACTGTAACAGGGATAGTCCCGTACATTATGGAGGACTAAATTGTTCAAGGACTTTGTCCACCCCTAGAAGAGATTGAAGGACCATAGTAATAGTATTTATAAAGTGTTGTGGATAAAATTTATTCCCTTGTAGTATTTTGCGATGCTCTGTACAAGTTCAATAACACAAACCTAACGGTTTCTTAAATATCTTGCAGCAGCGTTCTGATCGAAGAATGTTTAATAAATATTATCACTATTTTTTACAAACAAAATAGTATAACCATTGACTACTTGACGCGTTATCGTGCATAATTTTTTTCTCCCGCTCTCTAGATGCTTATATTTCACTACCCACGCGCTCTACAGTATCTGCCCCGCCTCCTGGTATAAGATCAAAATGATTGAAATTAGTAAGACAAGAAGAGAGAAAAACAGCGTACGTACAACTGTATCAGATTGGTTATTTGGTATATAACGCACACATAAGAAATATCGATTTTTATGTGTTTATATTTTGTGCGCGTGTTTGTCGAAGCACCTGCAGATGTTGCATTTAGAAAAAGATAAATCAACAAAGAAGTGACTGGATGAATTTATCAAGTCTACACTTCTTTTAATCTATTTTTTAAATACAATCACGGATGGTGTTTTCATTATTTTAGAATTATTAGAATTACATTATATGAATCAATATTTTTATTGAATTTGAAAAACAGCTGTGTATGTTAATGAAGAACCTTGTAAGAGAGAAAGGTTATTTATTTTTATGAAATATTTTTTGTTTAGGTAATTTTAATATGCAAAAGAATTTATAATACACATTTATGTTGAAATATATTCTTATATTCGCGACAAAATACTCATTTTGTGTGATAATTTTTAGTGATAATACTAGCCAAACGGTTTATAATAAAAGTGTTTAGTTGGAAATATTCTGAGAATAGCATTATACGAGGAGTAATCAATAATACTTTCAGTCGCAAATACTCTAGCATTTTGTATGTATCTATAAGACGATAAAAACCTTTACGAAACTATGTACCTATGTTTGCAATTTTGAATATATTTTGTACAAATTTGAAATTATTATTATTAGATTAGAGAGATAGATTATTTAGTGTGCGCACGTATAGATCATAATCTTTGTGATTTTGCATATGATACACTACATCTTTAAAGAGCACGACATATAATTTGCTGATAACAATACATAAGTAACATTTGGTATTGTTGTAACTTGCAGTGTTACAAATTAATCTGTTTAATAGAGCTCGTATTCTTTATATTAAAACAACGCAGTAATACACACCAGCGTTTCATTTTCATAAGATAGCAATCTACATGAGTTTACATGCTTACATCTAGATCACTAACAATTTACAAATAAGGCGCCAAATTCAAATCATTATACATGAAACCTTTGCGTGCATTTCAACAAATATTAATGAAACTCGACAATACTGATGAAAGTTGCTCTAATAATTTTTTAGAACAACGTAGTAGCTGGGAATGAAATACAATCTATTATCAATACATGTCAATTTATTCAATCACTAATTATTTAAAAAAATAATTAAAGAGGAATATAATTAATTACTCCTAATAATTAATAAAGAATATAATTCACAATATTAAACAAACTATACAAATGGATACTGTTCTGAAGACCTGAACATGAAATCCAAATAATACTCAAATAAAAATTCTAAAATTAGTTCTAAACTAGATTGTTGTTGAACGTAATCACAAGAAATATCCCCTAGTTTCAATCTCTAAAAATGCCATTCATGTTATTCGTATTTCTACAGGCGTAACATCGTAACAGTAACATTATAGGTATCGCAAGTTTTATATTTTTAAATCTTTCCCGACAGCCTCTATATTTTGATATTCGTTTATATTCTGTATATATTTAGAGCATCAGATAAAATTTCGGTTGAAAAGGCAAAAGCATACAAACTGAATGTATGGATGAACATTTAAATTTTTTATCTGGTTTATTACTGTTTGTGATGTTATGTTATTAATAATTAAGTAAAATTTGAGTTAACTTAAGTTTTTGTGTTATTTATCTATTGGCCCCTTATATTTATTCAAAAATTAATGTTGACTGCTATTTGCAACTGTATCATTATTAAATACGAATAATATTCCGACGTTTGATCATATTTTTAATTGCTAATTACACAAAGAATCGCTTAGGTATAAATTGCTCTTTATCAATCTTTTGCAAAAATTGTAGGCATTACTACCAATATATATTCAAAAAAAATGAAATCAACCTTTTCCTTTAAAAATAAATACACACTTTTTAACGTCTATAAGTCAAATCAGCATTTTGTTTACGGTGCTCGGGAAACAAATATACTTATATATGATAAAGATACTGTCTAACTGCGGTGTGTGTGTGTATATATATATAAAGAGAAGTATATAAATTGAATTCTCGCCTATGTGCAAGAAGTAGGCGGTTACTTTACAGATTTTATTCATAAATGGGTGAATATACGTTTATGCAACCAAATACACAGTGGCGAAAAATCTCCATTTAGATGACAAATCAATTAATCAATGGTATAACTTACCGATTTTCTGCTAAATTTAGGCAATAATCCAAAATCAAGTCCTAGTTCTTTTATGTCAGATATTGGCAAACAATTCTAGACTGGGCATATTTTTCATGAAGATTTCAGGAAAATAAAACGCACAACTTCTATGCAATACTTAACATTTATTATATTATACTTTTAATATTTATATTACAATGAAAACTTTTCTACATACAATTTCTACAAATAAGACACAGATTTCTAAAGAATTATGTACAATTTTTCACAAATACAATCTCTAAAATTTTCGAGCTGTATATACATAAAAATATCACACTCAACGTTTGTTTAATTGCACTTTACTTGGCAATCCTAGACCGTACATAATTCTAGATAAACCTGAATTATATATTTATATATATTATATATATAATATATAAAAATGCAAATAAACCTCAGTGGAGTAATAAAACCCTGTTAGTTGAGTTTATATCGGATTAATAATTTGTGTTTTAACCAACTAATACCAAAAAAAAAGAACTACCATTGATAATGTACAGTACAGAATTGTAAATTAGGGATTAGAATAAACTGAATATAAAATTCTAATTTATTAATCAACTTAAATTTAAAACGGAAATTTAGTGAACCTGACGAAATTTGCAGGTGAAGAAGTTAATGCTTGTCTCCATTGCAAGTAAGTTGCACGAAATGGAATTAGTACAATGTCTTTACTTAGTACGAAATAATATTATAAAGCTTATGTTAGTAATCGAAAAATTAGAGACAAACGCTATGGGCGTACAATTCTGTACAGGATACATACATTATACAAATACCATTACCTTTAAAAAAACCTTAAAAAGTAAGTTGTAAGACATTGCGAAATCGTCATAAGTTTGGACCACATGTATACAATTATATATATTATTTTACTTATATCTTTTTTAGTTAATCGATAATCATTAATTTCTTAATAGGTTGACAGACTTTTTAGTTTCAAAAAATTATTTGCGACTAATTCATAAACAATAGGAAGAATAAAAAATAAAGATTAATTGTTCATATTATGAATATGCACTTTCTTACCAAGCGAAACTTAATTAATCCAAAGTAAAATTATCAAGCAGTAACCAAGAAGATAACTTAATTATAGTCAAACGAAAAGGAATTAGACCTAACATATTAATAAACCAATAAAATGCATCAAACGAATAATTAAAAGGAATTAATTAAAAAAGAACTGCGTACATGCTAAAAAATATAAATGCCAAAAAAACAGAAAAGGAATAGTACCTCAAGCGTTTCGTACAATTTAAGTTTAGTATTTAAATATAATTTGTGCAGGTATGTCAAACTGATGATTTAATGTGTACTATATGAATGAATATAAAATGACTAGTTTGAGGATAAATATTTTTTTGTGATACAATAATTGTATCGTAATCATGCAAAAATTTATTGAGATCATTAATTATCTTTTCCGATCATATTAGTGTTACGATTAAAATTGAAAATCGAAAGCTTTATACAATTGTTTTTAAATAAAAATTAGTGCAATTATTCCCAAATGTTAAGCGTAATCTTTGCACAATTTTAGTTAATATGTTAACTCTCAAAATCAATTTGACATTCCTGATCTAATATAGGTAGTACGAAACAACAAAAATAGAAAAAGAAAGATTCAATGAATAAACACCTATATTCTAGTTTGTAATGTGCAGATTTCCATGGTTAACGATAGATGAATATTTTTTTACGTAAACAATGTCACTTGGCAGTTAGTCTTTACATGCTTTTTAGTTTCGATTATAAAGAAAACAGTTCGTTACATTCCTCGATATTTAATGGGGAGGGGGATAAAGAATTGAACAGGAAGAAGATAATAAACACAATCGATTAATAGAAATCGTGCATTAAAATTTATACAGATTAGTATTAATAATAGTAAAATTACATAAATGACTATATAATATATACAACGTACAATTTGGGAATGTAACGTAGTGTTCGGTTTTGATATGTAAAAATTAATTAAGAAAATACTGTTGAGTTAATTTTTTTTATATCTTGTAAGAAATGCACATTTGGACGAAATACTTTGTACTTAAACGATCATCAAACTATAAGCAATTGAGAGGAAAATATAATATGTACAGGAAAAATTATTACATTTCGTTTCTATATTTCTTTGTATATAATAGCTAACTTTATTAAAAAAAAAATTCAGTCACATACTTTGCAATCACACCACTATTAGATACAATCAACACAGTTCGTTTTTAAAGCTAGACGTTCACCTATCTTAAATTAGTTTTGTATGACAAAACATTTTAAGGAATATCCAGTACAGCATTTGATATCCACAGAGAAACGAATTCAGTTAGCGATATGGAATTTTGAAGGATTTAAAAAGCGACAAATAGGAAAATGGTTACATGTTGCCACTATTCGAGTGAACATTCATATTTATGTAACCAATCTAGTATCGTCGAGTTAAATTTAAACGAAAGGGAAATTTTGATTTATTTTTATCTACGAAGTGACTAGAAATTACACGAAATAAAAATCGACAATTAACAATATCACCACAGTGCTACGTAGCAGCTCTTAGCTGTTGACTTCTGCTGAATGGAGCGAATGACAAATTTTGTAGTTTTAGACATGAAAATAAGGAAACGGTTGATTACTTTTACATTTTATATGTATTTTGTACGATATTAAAATGTATATTTCGTTTCGATCAGATTGTGACTAAAAAAATTGTATGTAATATTGAAATGGAGAATTTAAAGCAACTTTGGTTTAATCCAACATTCAAGTTTTTAAAAAAAAGAAAAGTATTTTAGACTGACAGGCACCATAATTGAAAACCTACTGAAAAACTACTAAACAATAATATCTTCAATCTCCATAGTCCAAAAATTCTTCTTAGCTCATTAATTTGAAATTCTTTTCCTCGCAACACTAATTATTGAATTTTCTCTGATTATCAATATAGTACGACAAAAATTTAGAGTAGCTATCGATTAAAAAAAATAACAAACATGTAAAACATGTTCGTTAACAATTAAAGCTTCAGGAAAGGGAAGTGGGTTAATGTTTATTAAATAATAATTATTGGAATGCAATAAGAATTTACAAGATTACGGCTAAATAAATTACACAAAATGCAAAGATATTTTGCCGGGAATTATTATTATACAACAACCACAAATTAACCACCAAAAGAAAGCTAAGATATCAAAACAATTATAAATGGCAACGGTTTCTTTTTTAGGCACACCGTATACTATTAAAGAACAGATTCCTATTCTTCATATAACAATTAGAAAAACAATATTTAAAAACAATTAGACCTCAATGGTATTCGATTGAAGTATTCGAAAAACTGAGACTAGAGACGATCAAAAAAGAATGACGATAAAAAGTTTTGATCACCATCAAGGTTTTCGTTAACACTTAACCAAACCAAATCGCTTCTCTGTATTCAACCAATACTGTACGCATTCGATATATTGCATGAATAAATTCGTAGTATTCAGATGTTCTTGGTTAGACTTTCAAATGAGGAACTTGGTCAATTTACAATTAACTTTTCGATATATTAAAATTGAGAGCAAACAAAATCCAGTGTAAATATCAAAGTGTAACCAGAAACATCGGATTCCGGAGCGTTTAACACGTTCCAAAAAGACAATGCTGCTAGAGTTTTAATTAAATATTTCTCCACCAAAAAAAAAATTCTACATATACTATCGATATTAAAATAAGAAAGTGGGGTTGTAAATAAGGCAGCTATTACTTAAAAAAAAATGGCCATACAATTAATTACATTGTCATGACAGTTTTCTATCACAGTAAATTCAATAACTTAAAAAATATCTAAAACATCTAAATAAAACAAAATGCACTAACTTTAAAAGAACAAAAATTTCATAATGTTTAATCGCTTATAGTTTGACATACATATATATATAATTATGAAAAACCCTTAATAGTACTTGTGTGGTAAATTTTGTTGTATTATTAATTCATTTTGTTTTTTTCTCTTAAATCTTTTAAACTATACATATATAATATACTATCAGATAAATTCTTTCTTTTATTGACTACAACAATGAAGGCACCTAAACTTTGCACAATACACTTGCATATTTCCTCAATTACCAAAAGAAGAGTTACCAAAAGATGCGATAGAAACGAATATGAAAGTATACGACGCCTAGATTATACAAACAGATAGAAAGTATGTGGTAAGGGGTAACACCAAACGAGGAAAGGTACACACAACAACAATACAATTATACATCGTTACATGACATTTCTGTAGCCATACATTTTGTACTGGTTAAATTACAATATCGAGAGAAATTAGGAATAATATTACTTGCATGTCATTATAAAACAAAAAAAAGCAAATTGTTTCTTTTTTTACAACAATTTGAGAAGAACAGTAATGAAACTCTGTGTTAATTCAGTCAATAAAGAAACACATATATTTTAAATAATAATCATTTTAAATAATTATTTGTAAATGTAAAAAGCGAACTGACATAAGTTATTTACGAGTAACAACCATCTACCGTTAATCCTAGTGAGGGGCGTCTACACTTTCACTATATTTTTGTAATTTCTTGTATTGTAGTTCATGTTCCTGTACATTGCTGGGGGTATTGGGTAAGGGGGACCGTCACAGCGGAGCATCGGTCTATGCTGGTACGAATTAAAGCTCAGCTGAAAAAGAGAAAAAGAAAAAATCAATTTCGAGTTGTAACCGGAGCGCGAATAATAAGATTTCGAATATTGACTATGTAACGTAATTGTAACGAAAACAGTTACGGTAGCTTAGCAACGCGACAAGGTAACGCTCTCAGGATTTCACGCCCGTAGAAACCCTTTTAAAAAATTAAGTGAAATAGAATCCGTAATATGCCATTGAGACCGGGAAAATGTGTATAAAATTATACCCTTATCATTTCTATAATTGAAAAATCTCGCAAGACATTCTTTTCTAGAGTTTGCCATAAAATAGTTATGATCGCTATAAAGTTTTGAAATTAAAATTTTTGACTTATCGTACTTTGTTATTAGTTGATTGTTTTAATGCGAAATTCGTGTTTCATATCGTATAATTAGAGTAAAAATTTCAAAATAAAATACAAACAAGAAACAAATCGGAAATCCTTTTTTTCCCCGGTGTTTTCTAATATTCAATTGTCATCTTCTCGAAAATGTAATGTGGCAACGTTGTTATACTTCTAGAATTGAATAAAGCTTGTAATAGGTTAGTCCTAAAGCAACCACTGCTTCGCGTATAGAATTCCGTGGATGCGCTCTAAAACCACAATTTCATTTTCCACAATACCTCGTTGTCGATGTCTTTGCTGTACCCGTGAACTAAAGCATTCAGTTGTGCGCAAATTTGCTTCCAGTCTGGTAAAAATTCGCGTACGTGGTTGTCGTCTTTCGGGATACAAATGTAAATAATACATTGCGCTTGCTACTTGTCTATTATCATTGAATAGAATAACAACCTTCAACAAATCCAGTTTTTCATCGTTGGTGTAATTATTATTATTTGGTTGCAGTGCAATAGGTATTATTATTATTACACTGAATAACAGTTTGATAGGTGCAAACAATGTACAAATATGGCCAACTATCCGTTTTGTTTTCTTTTGTTTGTACCATATTGTAACGTTTGACAAAAATTAAATTTAAAAACACTGTGGTGGCTGCAGTTTTCAATATAATGATAATTTTTTTGGTATCATTGTAAAGAGAATTTCAAGCTCTTTAAGAATATTTAGAAAAAACATACCCCTTGTATTTAAAAAAATAAAACTTTTTTGTGATGCGCGTTTGTTTTTGTTTCCAATTTTTTCAAATCATCCAAAATGTAATCGAGTTTCGACAACTCATTAAAATATGCATTTCTTTCGGATATTACTTCTTCGTTTGTCCGAAATCTGTTTCGGCCGAGCAATTTTTTTTTCAGTTGGGACGAAATAACGAAAACGAAATCAATGGGAGGCAGATCTAGCGAATATAGCCGATGAGGCTGTTGTTGTAGCAACAAATGCGGTGGTTTTTTTTTTCAATTCGGCATCAAAACGTGTCAGAAAATCAGCATAATATTAACCTGTTATCCATTTTTCCGTTTTTAAATAATCAATAAAAGTAACACCTTTAGAATCTCAAAAAATTTTGGCCATCACCTTTATCGAAAAAAACGGTTTTTGCTTTCTTGTGAGCTCGTTTTCCGGGAGAAGTCCATTGTTTTGACAACAGTTTCATTTGAGAAGAAGAATGACATACCCATGTTGTTTGAGTGTGGCATATGGCTTGAAGAACTCCCTCAGATC